>JAQIXR010000383.1:0-29856 GCA_034700825.1 Quadroppia sp. Gr-Ori-00064 | reverse complement strand
CTCTCTCTCTCTCTCTCTCTCTCTCTCTCTCTCTCTCTCTCTCTCAAATAAAATACAGATAATTTTTGGTTGAATTGTAAGAAAAGGTTTATTTCTAATCGATATGAAGTGTATATGAAAATAGAATTTGCATAATTGAAAGCAATGTTAAAGTATTTATATATGAATGTATTGATAGTTTCAATTGAATGCCATTAAATCAATACAATCGACGAATTGTTGTTCATTTAAAGTCATATTTTTTTGCATAATTAAAGTCTTATTCAACAGAATTGCGATTATTCTTGTGTTCAAAGGGAAAGCGTTGCGCAAAAGCAAACTTTACATCATTTTGACAATAATAGGATATCGAAAAAATAGTAATGCATTCTCAATGTTAGCCCCGGAGAGCACTGGATGTATTGCCAACTTTAAGATACCTGTGTTTGTGCGTCAAACTCACACTAAATCTATTTTTAGTTATACTCTTATTGTATGCAAGTTTTGCAAAATAACTTACATTTAATATTTGATGAATTAAACCATAATTCAAATGACTTCTCATGTCTTCTAATGTCATAATCGATTGTGTGGTTCGCACTCAAAGCCAAACAAAGCAAATGATAATGAAATCATTGATTGCTTATTCATAGCTCAAATCACACTTCAATTGTTTGTGATATTAATTAAAAGTGAAATATATTCTCAAAAATATTTTCAACAACACTTTCACTATTATTTTGAATCAAATCTCTATTGAATTACATGTATTCAAATATTATGTTTTACATTAATTTTGTAAATTATTTTAAAAATTATTATTTTATATATTTTTCATAATTTTATTCTAATATTTATACAAATCTTTTCAATTGAAAAGCATTTCAAACATTAAACACAATTTATATGTAATATAATATAATACTTATTCACTATTTTATGTAACTTTGATTTAAGTCTAAAAATTAAAATTAATTTTGTTTTGATTGGTTTTACAAATGGTTTGGTTTTAATAATTTATAGTTCTTTTGTTATTTTAATGGGAAAGAAATAATTAAAGTTATGATAAAATAACAATAAATCAATGTTTGCATAGAAATAGAGCATATGTTGAGTAAAACTCAATAATCTCTAAAACGCTTAGAATTATTCAAAAATAGAGAAATTGATTGATATTTCAAGAATAAAATTTGTAATAATTATTGGATTTTGGTTTCGACAAAATTTTGAAATTGTTTTGAAAAACAAATTAAAATATTTAAATATAAAGAACAAATTAATTGTAAATATCTATACAATTATACAATATATGTGATATCAATATATAATTAAATCTATAGATTAATGACAACAAATATATTATAAAACCATTCAAATATTTTTGGACTCATTCTAACAATTTTTTTTATTCCTAATGTGTATTAATATATAATTTTTTCTTACATTACATATAATTTGATTTAAAAATAAAATAAATTTCTGAAGAGATTAAACATTGATATAATTTGACTAAATATTTGAAATGTATTAATAGTGCAATTTATTGGGAATTACAAGTATTTTATGAAATAAAATGATATGATATGACATTGAATTGCATTTTTGTTTTATCATTTTTGGCGAAATATACTCAAAAATAATGAGTTTTATTTAAATTTTGTTTTAATTTCATTTTTTGTCTCATATGAGATGTTGAGAACAAATGAACACAATATTGCAGTCGAAGTCATTCATTGCAACTATTTTTGAGCCAAAATAGAGTGAGATTTCAATACCTAACCATTTGAACGATTGTCCCAAAGTTTTCATTTTATTTTTGAAACTAATTTTTGTTTTGATCTAAACTATCCAAAAGTTCAATACTGTTGAGAAAAAATATTGGGTAAGAGTTAGTGCTTTGAAATAATGCAGAATTATTTTATAGGTTGAGCCAAGTGTTGACTAAAGTATCTTCAGTGCAATGTTGTTCATCAAAGACTTAAACATCTCTTAACTAATATTATTCGCATTTTTAAATCAATAATATTATAAGGAATGCAAAAATATATACTTTATTCATAGCATTGCTTTCTGTCGTCATTTACTTTAAAAGCTATTTTCGTTTTCATAAACCTTTCATAAATTTATAATTCATTTCAAAAATATTGTCCAAACAATAAATTTTTAAAATAAGGATACTTTTGACTCAACATTAGTTTAAAATATTTTTAAATTTGATACAAAAACTCAATTCAAAATAACTTGAAATTAAAGTATAGGTTTGTCTTTGAAAGTCTTGTTCATTGCACTCGAGATTGTATTCAATGGTATAGAAAACAAATCACTTCTCTATGATTACATTATGTCATATAAGACTAGATGTATTCGTTAATTAAAACACTTGAGAAACACTCAAATAATAATACAATACTTACTCGAGATTTCAATAACTAACAAATTGTTAAATTTCTTCATTTTCCGAACAGTTGTTGCTATTCATTGAAGAGAATACAAAACAATTGATTAATATTTTAAATAAGTTTCAAACGAATAACATTCAGAACATACGACTCCAGTTCCTATAGTTTGCAAGAAATTGGCCGAAGTATTCTTTGAGTGATGAAAGGTTGGCATTGTGTTGAATGTCGGCACCGCTGAATAGCGCCTACCACTCGTTCGGCCCGATAGGAAGGAGTCTAATCCGAGATTAGCAGTGAATGGCTGTTCAGTCGAATAGAGTTCACAACAAATAAATCATCAAATTTTGAATCAATTAATGTATAGAAACTTATATTACTTTATGAGTTGTGGAGGACATGAATGAGAATCTCGGTTCTTGTGGTCCGACACTTGAATGTCGTCTTTGATGTAAATTAGTAGCACTCGTACCACGAGATAAAGAGAATGACCCGGTAGGACTGGAAGGTGCAACAAGTATTCGGGGCGGTTGGATAGTGTTGTCTGAATGCCTCCTTCCGGGCAGATGTGCCTGAACTCTGAGCAAATTTGAGTCGGGACTGGAAGAGGCAGAAGCAGACGATGTGCGCCGAACCACATCATCCATACTAATGGATGTTCGCCGTGACTCTAATCTTAATGAGGGCGGGCGGTGGGGGTAACCGATGGGCTGTTCAATTGGGTGCTGATGTGGCACTCTATCATATAATTACAGATAAGAAGTCATTTGATATAAACCAATATATCATCAAAAGTATACATAACCAGCACTTACTTCTCCTGAGATGGCAGCGAATGTTTCTCTAATTTGAGCTTGTTGCGCTGACTTTTCGACAAGTGCTCCAACATCTCTGTCAATAACTCCATGAGTCCATTAAACTATAATTAAATCAAATTTATTCACAAATTAAATAAAAATCTCTATTTTTCATCTAATATTAATTGTTTCAATCGATTCGATATGACTTTCCCTCATATCTTAAGGGTTTAAATGTTTGATAGACTAATACCATAAGGGAATGTTAGATGTGATGTGTGTTGTGTTATATTCGGTATTGCATTCAATAAGAGTTAATAAAATGGTGTAAAGGAATGAAAAGATTTGTCGGAGCCGTATAACACAACTGTCCAAACCTGTTCTAGTTTCAATGCAGGGCTGACGGCAGCCGGGATTAAAGTTGGCATAACTTTTGTGGCCAATAAATTAACAGTAAGTCCATAGCGTTTGTCTCCCAACATGTGTTTATACATTCCTGTGAGGAAGAGAACAATGGTTTCATAAATTCATATATTATTATAGAATCGACTCTTCAATGCAAACACAAATTGTGACTATTTTTGCATCAATTCATAACATATAAACGTCTTTACATTGAATAAAAAATGCTTATTCGCACCAATTATTACATGAAAGCTCGCGAAGACAAGTGTGAGGACACTGTGAGCCCACATATAGTCTCATAACATTATATCATAATTAGTGCTCGCATTCACTCTTCTATTATTTAATAGATTTAATCTATTTTCAAAAGCAATATATTTAAGAATCAATGCTTTGTTGGGCTTTTGTTGTCATCACAATTGGAAAGCATTAAATGATTAATATTCACAGACTATCGGACATGAGTTGAGGTAATGTATGTTCACTCGAAATGAGTTTAAATGTAAGGTAAATACGAATAGAAAAGCTTTGATTACTTACTTATAACCGGCATTAAAATGAATGGATCGTAAAGTTTAGCCTTTGATAGCATCGGCAGAACGTCGTCAAGAATTTCAGTTTTATCCAAACTGTCGATCACTCTCTCCACACACGACAGTGCATTTGCCTGCACCTGAAGCATAGCCTCTTCCTATAGAGCACAGTTATGTCGATGTGAACAATCATATGAAGAGATGATAAAATGATCACAAATGAAAACAATAGAGCCGTGAGATTAGGTATGACATCAAAAGATATATAAAGAAAAGCAAACTTTGATTTATAAGAGATATAAGACTTGAGATTAGGTTTGAGAATATATATGAAAATATATTTCAAATAAATATTTTCGGCATTCTTTTGACTAAAGGTTCGATCTCTTGAGAAGAGGTATTTCTTGACTTTTTTCAAAATTAAAAAGCCTTGAATAGAAAGCTCGAGTTTTCAGTGAAGGTGTTTTCACAATAATTTATGCCTCAAAAGGTTTTTGATTGTCTTTCATATAATTTATCATTTGCTCAAAAATAATATAATTTGCATTGATATCAATGAAAATTAATATCAAAATTATTTTTATGTGAAAAACTATATAATATTTTTGTTTAAAATAATTTCATAAATATTTTGTAAAATTAATAATAAGTTAAATGAAAGTTGTATTAAAATAGGTATGAATTTGATTGAAATCGATTGCAAGAATGAATAGAAATAATACAATACAAGCATTTCTAGTGTTAAACTAAACTGCAATAAACTACAAAAACATAGCCTTATGTATGAAATGATCGCAACTTTTATAAAAGGCTCACAAAATCATATAATGTTTGGAATGAATGGCTTTTTATTATAATTCAAAACTCCATTCAATATAAGCGTCGATTAAAATAGCTTTACATACCTTTACGCCACAATTATTCTCAAATATCTGCTTAGTTTTGGGCAAAACCATCTTTCTTATAGTGGTCTCATCCAAGTGATCAATGACTTGAGCCACTGCTGATAGAGCGGCGCACTGGTAGTCGGCGTATATGAAATCGCATAAATATATTACATAATGTTATATAGTTTTAAACAAAACTTTAAAACTAATCTCAATTATAGTTATTTGACATTAAATTACATAACATTTTGAGTCAAATCTCAATTTAATTCATTAAATAAATGGTTGAAATATGGATAGCATTGAAGAAAAAATTGGGATAAATAGAGTCAAATATGATCACAATTTGTCTGAACATTGATATAAAAATGATCTTTGTTTCAGATTTGATAAAAACTGATTTAAATGATTGACTCATAAAATGTTGTCGTCATTTCAAATGAGATAATGGAGTCATTCAATGCTTTTATGTCTTGAATGCAATGTCAAAATTCCTTTATTTTATATTAAACTCTTTACGATTTCGTTTAGTTTTTTGTTTTTTGATTAACGTTTGAAAGCGGAATGAATTGAAAGGCAAAGGATATATCAATTGGAAAGGAATGAAACGAATCGACAAAAGCATTGCTCAATGATCTGCTTATATGTGAAAACATTGTAATCTACACAACATTTTTGCAGTTCTTATATTAGAAATATTTTGTATAAGGAATACTTGATCTCAACCTCAATGTGTCCAATGATTTGTTCAAATATTAATTCAATGTTCGCTAAAATGATATGAAAAATACGAAAACTGGTTTTTGACATAATTAGCAAAATTTATATCAATTTAAACTTTTAATCAATTTTTTTGCAGTAATTTTATTGAGAGTTTATGTCCAAAATAATGTAACCCAACTGTAGAGTTGTGTCCATTAAATGTGTTTTATATCAAGTTGTCATAAATACAAACTCATCCATCGTGATGAAGCCTTGGTCATTTAGCTCTTAATATAATCTTTATTTTTAAAATATAACAATTTTTAGTTATTTTTAAAATATATTTTTCAATATATAGTTTGAACAACACTATAGTCTGGTGACCATGGACAAATATGACTAATGATCATGGACACTTTTTGAGAATATTTGAACAAATGACCAGTTCTTTGAGGAGAGAATCTCATGGGTTATCCATTATTGGCTATATTTAGAAGATATACAATATGTATAAAAAACAAAATTACATTAAATCTAAAAACTAATAAAATATAAAAAACAATAATTTTTATGATTTGATAACATATTAAAAGTTATTATTCGTTGACATAAAATATACTATAATTTGATTCAAACCTGGATTTGAGGGGTAGTCGAGTCGAAGGCGCTGTAAAGCATAGGTAAGACATCAGATTTCAAGTCTTGTTGAGCTGTTTTGCCAATCAATACATCGATGTTTTCCAATAGGGTGACTGTGGCCTGGAGTAAGAAAAGGAAAGGTAGGTTTCAATCGACACAATTTTTGTTGAATTTTATAAAAGCTTTCTCTCGAATAACATTAATGTGACAAACATTGAAAAATAGAGTCAATTCTGTTGGACGTGGCAGTAGTGCCAGTGCCAAAGTACAGCAGTAAGTAATAGAGGAACGGCTTATGTTATAGACATTGACTTATAGATAGAACAAATAAATAAACATTTATACAAACCTGGACTGACTTTGGCATAAGAAAAATGTTGCGAATGAAAGGAAGTATTATCTCCTGGTATTCCTCAGTCGAAGATTCTTCGATCATATATATAATGGGCTGCAATGCGGCCGCCAATACCTCTGGGCTTTGGAGCTCAGCTTCCATTGAGGGCAGTATGTGTTGGCACCACATTTTCTATACATGAGATTCAATCACTTTATTAATACAATCAATGCTTCAGTAAATATTGCAATGATTTGAATGAAAAGCAAACACTAATTGCATGAAACACACAATAAATACAACTTTATTTCAATTTATTATAATTTATTCAAAAGTATTATAAGTTATATCCAAACCATACATACCTTAGGAATACTAGACAGAGCGCCCTTCAGGTTATGATAAAAGTTAGACTTATGAGACGAGTCCTTCATTTGGATCACATCCAAGTACTGCAACGCATGGACTCCAGAATCCATGAAATATTTTATCTGTTAATTGGATGCAAATATAATTAACGTTTGCTTTGATTCTTAACACATTTATGACATTAAACACAATAACAATTCATTTAATATTGAAAAAAAATTTTCCTTAAATTATAAAAGCATTTTTTGTTTGAATTATTTTAGATTATTGTAAATAATAAAAATTTGCTTTGATTTGAATTTTGCTCAAAAAATCTCTTTTTTCACAAATCCTTTAATACTAATGAAAGAACTTTTAATTAATTTGTAAAAAGAATTTTTGCCGAATAGCTGAAGGTCTTGTGATCTTAATTAAAGGATTATGTCTTTGCCATCGAATGGCCACATATTGCAAATCAAACACTACTGGACAGATAGCAAGGACTGGAGGGTCTGCTCAAACACAACTAAAATAATTGAATTTTTGGCATTCGTTTGCTTTTTAACGCCTTTTTGTCGTTTGTTTTCTTGAATATGGTTTTGATTTAGTCTGAGATCGGGTTTCAGATCATTATATAAAACCATTTGTGAAATATTCTTCAAAAATATTTACATCAAAATGAGTTATTTCTCTGTCATTCATACACTTTCTTCTCATCAATTATTTCATTAATTATTATATTTGTCGTTAAAAATACATTTTTCATATCTTTTTCATTTTAAGATCACTTTCAGTAACTCTAATGAAATAATGTGAAATTCAGTTGAAAACAATTTTTCGAGAATTCTATCATTTTAAAGAAATTTTACTTAAATTAACATAACTTTTGATTTGAACAATTAATTCATATTCAAAAAAATGAATATTTATTTAATATATACTTATGTTTCGAACAAATTATATCAAACACATGACATTGAATTGAGTTTTGTTTAAATTTTGAAATAATGACAAATCAATGCCAGGTTTAGTCAAAAGACATTCAAGTAATCAATAATTCAAAAGTTATAACGAGTGTAACATTAATGTAGAGAAGGTATGAGAAAAGCCATTAAAGACCAGCGCAGGCATACAGTAGGATATGCTAATTTATGTGTCTTTTGAGATACTAAATACTTTCCTATATTTTCATCCTTATCCTCATCCCTATCCTCTTCTATCCCCCTTTCCCTCGACTTGAGTCAAAGCAATGCTATTACTAATAGTCTATGTTTTAGTTTTAAAAATAGTTGACAATAAATATTATTTAACGTCTAAACCATTTATCGTTTAAATCCTTTTAATCATTAATTATCGTTCAATTTATTCCATAAAAGCAAATCATTTCAATTGATCTTTGAATTTAATGTCATTTATGAATGAGTTTTCGTTTGATTTGATATTCAGATTATATTCATTTCAGAATAACTTTCCAAAAGTTTCTAACAAACCTATTAACAGGTCCTCCCAAAGGATAAACTGAAGAGGTTTAGAAGAGCTCATGATTTCATGAAACATAAGAAATGTTTTCATAAAATTGTCAAATGATTTGTTCGTCAAATAAACAAAATTCAAGAAAAACCTTATTTTAAGAAATATCAATTGATTTGATGGAAAGTCACCATCGAATAGCAAGGTTTGTTTAGACCCACTTATATTGTAATGTTTTTTTCCATAATTTGTTGTTATATTAAAACTTATTAATCAAATAACGTATAAAAAGTGTTGTCTTTTCTATTATACAAAATCTAATCAAATTTAAAACTCATTAGTGTCTGAAAAGTGAGATTAATTTCTGTGACATTTAATGATTAGTTTAGAAGAGAATTTCAAACATAGACTCAAATTGTGTGACAAAATGCAGTATATTATGTATTATCCATGAAATGTGTATTTCCTGTAATTAAATATATGTTTAGACATAACTCATGAAAAAACTGTGATTTTAGTATTTGATGCTTTGAATGAATTTTAATCTTAATTAAATCTAATGTTTGAATACATTTGACCTTTAGTTATAAATAATCAAATTCTGTGTTCGATATGAATGCAAATCATTACAAATATATTTTCAATTCTTTTCTCCTTTTAATCCTTATATTATTTATAATAATTGAAACCTTTGGACAATTTCGCCACAAATCACTTCACTGTAATATTCGATTTGTTTGATAAAATATAAAATGATCCAGATGTCTTCAATGAATTATAGACCTTCACTTTTGATCATTTCATTGAATGCAAACAAATTCTTGAATAAAAAATGCAAACAATTATTTGCACGAATGAAGAGATTGAATACAAATATAATATAATATATTTATATAAAAATATTTCCAATCCAAAACAGTCTGAAAAGTTCATTACATTTGCATAGCTTTAATGATAAAATATTAGACTTAAAATGATTTCAACAAAAAGTCATTCAATGAATAATATTGAATGAAAATGAAAATGTTTTTCAACTAAAACACGAACTCATAGAAAATGCATAACAAAATAAAAGACAAAAAATATATTAAAATTCTGAATTCAAACGTGAGTTCACATAAAATGATTTTACAAGAGATATAAAGGGATTATCAATGAATGCATACCATTGAGAAGTTTTGTGAGTTGGGTCGTCTTCTCGGATCAATTTCAAGAAGTGCTTGAAGAGGATCGTGTAATTGATGAGGTATTTGGTCGAGTATTTCGTTTAAATGTTGTTCTAACTATCAGTTCAATAGTTATTATTAATTCAAATATGATTTCAATTAAGCCATAAATACTATAAGCATTCAATAGATTCATAAAATATTTGTCAATTACTATAATTTAGAGAAAAAACTCTATTATTATTTAATTTGATAATTGATTTCACTTTAATTCAATGGTTTCGTGACGTGAATGAGAAGTAAATTTTGTTTCAATTGTGCTGAAGATTATGAAAAGATTCAAAAGGGGTTTGAATTTTATTGAAACGAAATATAATAAAATAATTTCAGTTCAAATACGAGAATATTGTTTGGGTTTTAGAGTTTGGAAACATTTTCCAAACGATGTTCAAACAGATGAACAAAAAATCAATTCTAAAGACAAAATCTGATGACTTTAGAGACAGTCGACTCTTTTTAGACAATTATTTTCATTTTTGAAGAATAGGTTTATTTGTTCACTTCATTAACTTTTTCTGAAGAGAATGAAATGAAATTGAATTTACTCTAAAATAATAAGCTTTTCTATTAGTCCCTATTATGTGATGTTTGCTATGAATTGAATTATTGATAATTTTGATAATCATATAAAGAATAGACAAATATAATATAATATCATATATAACAACCGAATCAATTTGTCTGCAATATTGAGATGAGCTGAGGTTTGACTCCAACACTGATCTTCCGTTGTTGTAAATACTGGTAATGAGAAGACCCAAAGAGAACATATCACTCATAGCACTACATGTCGACATCGTCTGAACTTCTGGTGCTGCGAAGTCGATGTCTGGCTGAGCCATCTTTGGTAACTTTGAAGTGAACGGTTGACACGGAATCGATGTCTACGAAAGACATTAAGCTTTTATTAATCAAATGTTAAAATGAGATAATAATTATAAAGTCTATAAATGCAAACATTTTGGGATTTGTTGTAATATTGAGTATTAAATGAATGAAGAGTTTATGGCAACGAAGGGCAAAAGGCCTAAAAAAGGCCTTCAATTGAACGCAATTCATAATCATTTTTGAAATTGTTTGAGTAATGTTTGAAAACATTCACAACAAACATAACATATTATAAATTAAGGAATTCAATAAAATTATAACAATAATGAAAAATGTATACAAAAGAATACTGGCTTTTGTGACAAACAACCACCTGAGAAAGGGGTATATCAGGATTATAATGTTTTTTTTCGATCTCCCTTTTCATTTCTACCCCTTCACCCCTTCAAAGCTTTGATAGAAAGCGATGTTAATTCAAATCTATCATAAGATTATTTACATGTTGTACACAATTATACTCTATGTCAGAGTTGGCTAAAAATATATGAATTTTGTGATAAATGTTTGCTCTTTCAATGTTTGTTTAATCAGAGAAACAAATTCTCTTCAACACTAATACAGTAGTAATTATTTTTTATGTTTTGACACTCTTGTGATATCATCACTACTTCCAGAAGACATGATTTTTAACATTTATAAATGGTTTATAAATCTGATTAACAATATTCACAACTTCTTTATTAATTGATTTTTGTTTTTTAATAAAATTATTGCAAAATAATAAAATCAAATGAAAGATAATTTTGTTATTTTTGTGATAAAGTCAAACAGAATTGAATTAATTTTTAATTAAATGAAAAATTGTATTTCATTTGGACTTTTATAATGATATTAAAAGATGTTGTGATTTCTTAATGATGTCTTAGCTCTAAAATAATAATTATATTTTGTTGTAATGAGTCGTGAATTTCGACTCTTTATTTTGAGTTGATATTGATTTAAAGCCAAAAGCAATGACATTATTATAATATAAGAGCACACAAAACATTACTATATTTTCACTACATTCCCACAATTCTTGTGCTCTATATTTTCAATAGCGAGCAAATGGCGATAAAATTTTTGTTATGTTTTTTGAATGTCAGAAAACTGTTAAATGTCCTCAAATATAATCATTATTACAATATTAATAATGATATAAACTATTAATGTTTTGCAATTCATTTCGCAAAATAATAGTTATATTTCAAAGAGTTTTTACACAAAAAACATTGAGATTCATATAAAATCAATATATTCTGTCAGAAACTCAACCCATAGTCAAAAACAAATAAAATCATTTATTTGTAGAATATATTTATATGTTTTCTAAATATTTTTATAGAAATAGAGTTTTAATTTCAATGATTGAACAAAGATTTTAATGCATTGTAATTATCAGTGAATATAATAAAATACAAAATATGTTAAGAGTTGTGTTTTTTGCTATTAATATAATGATATTATTTTTTCTTCACTAAAATCGATACCAAAACAAGTGAATGAATGATAATGTTATGCAATCACAAGAATTACAGCAAACAATACAACAACAGATGAGTTGCTTTTGTCCGACGCTCTCTTCGTTTCAAAGTTATTATACATTTATATCAATTTATGTCAAAATCATTCACTAATTATTTAAAATACAAATAACTTTCTAAATATTCATCAGATTTTACTATATTTATCATTGCTTATGAAAAATCAATTCTCATTTTGATAATAATTTATGAAATATTTAATAAATGATTAATATATGCATTATATGTATATTACTATAAAATTAATGATAAGAATGAATAAAATCATAAAAAACGTTGAAATGTTTTTGACAGAAAGACATATATTTAATACATGAATATATAATATATTAAGAAATTCTTATTCAATAATCTGTCACAAAACAAATCTTTTGAATAAATGTTCTTTTCTTTCTGTAGAATTGATTTGAAAAGTTGAGACACAAATAGAGATATTGGTGTCAAGTCTCAAACATTTACATCAAACGAGACTTCATTTTCATAAATAAAAGTTTTCAAAATAACATTCAATTATTAATCCCTAAAATAAATGCATTATATTTTATATAAATTCATTTTTCAGACTTATCTGTAATAAATAAAAATAATTTGAGACATATTTTAATTAATTTTTAAGTTCATAAATGAAATGACTATTAGTTATAATGAACTCATTTGAAAGAGTTTATTAAATGCAAAAAAAAGAGTATAAATCAAAACAATTTTATTCAAATCATATCTCGAAAATAATTTTTTATATTTCAGTACAATATTTATTATAATGTATTTGATTAGAAAACCATTAATACCTCAAACATTATTATCAAAATAATTAATTTGATTCAAAACCCCTTTATTCTAAACAGTGCTATCACTGTATTATTGCTCAATGAAATTGAAATAAAAGTAGAAAAACTTTTATGGTTTCGTCGAAATAATATCTGATTTAAAACGAATTTCCAGAACTTCTTATATATTATTCAGTCATTAAATTACTGAAAAGTTAGCAAAATATGATTTGAATAATAATGAAGAAATTGTTAAGAAGTTATAAAAGGAAAGCATTTGTGATATAATTTAATATAATTTAATACTATATTTTGAAGTTTCAATTGAAGGCAAACATCATTGAAGGCAAACATCATTTCAATTAAGTTATGTATTTCTCAACTTATTCATAATAATTCAGACTATTATAGAGTAATTGCAAATAATTTTAACTTATTTTTATGAAATGTAATTCAATTGTAAGTTATTATAGCATTAATTCAATAAATAATAATAACAAAACATTTCATATTTCAGACGTTTTTGTGATTTTCTCAATACTTGATAAATGGTTATTAACAAACACTAATAAAAGACCTTGCTTCATTGGAAATTAATTAGTTTTAGATTGTTTTTGTTTGACTTTGACTTTGATTCTAATCATAACAAATATTAGTATTTAATAAAAAGTTTACAAAATTTTTAATTTACAAAAAAAATATTTTTATTATCATATATAATATATTAGGAAATAATTTTTAATAAATTAATAACAAAATTAATAATAAAGGACTGAATGATGAAAAAATGATTAATCACTCAATCCATTGATTAAACGATGTTTAAAGAAATAATAATTTCAATTGAATTGAAAACTAATCACAAATTACTAAAAGAGACAAAAACTATATTCAACTCACGACTGAAAATGTCTTCTTATTCGACACTATTTCTAAACTCAATTATTCTGAACCAAATCTAAAGCTATTGTGAGATTAATGGTGTAAAGAGTGAAACAGAGGTCTCGAGAAGTGTTAACACGAATTGCTTATAGAATTTTAAACATTTTCAACATTTAAGAAAATTTTCAATTTTTATATCAAATGTCAAAAATAGATTTCAAAAAACTTTATATAAAAATCTGTTTAATATTCAATATATTCTTTCGTACTTTCTTTATGAGCGCCGTTACCTCTGATTGAAATCTAAGGGTCGATTCCTGTCATTCACTGTATATACCAAAAGCGAACCTGAGATACATTCTCGAAAACATATTTTATATGCATTGAAAAAGCATTACAAAAGTGCTCACAACAAACGTTACGAATAAAATGCTTATCAATATATTATTTGCACAAAAGGGGTAAATATTAGCACTTGTATTGGTTGGTAAATATCCACTTATGAAAGGGATATATCAATAAATTATGACTTTAAGCCCCTTTTGGCATCACTGGTATATAAGTTTTGAATAAAAAAATTATTTAAAACTATTGTATGATTACTAAAATAAACAATTTTTGTATCGAAATGTTTAGACATTAAATAAAATTATTTTTAATAATATAATATTTTTTCAGTTATTTTATTGCATAAAATAATTCATTTTTTAATAAAAAATTCATTTTTTCAATTCCTATAGAAATATACTTTTTTTGTTATAAATATAATTAGTTTTTAATATCTAAACTAATTATTAATTATTTTTGGGAATAAATTCAGATTTTATTAGTTTTGTTTTGTGACTATGTTTTGGAAATTTAATAAAAAAATCAAATAAACTGTTCAACACTTAATGGATGAGAACTAAAGCCCTGAAAATTATCGATTTATTTAACAAAATTTTCACCGAAACTAAAATTATAAGAGAATGTAATATTGATAATAGGGTTCAATTCGATCATTATATATGTCAGTTCACTGAAGGTGTCGGTGCCAGCGGTCATTCCACACTCTGGCACAACTAGTCTTTTATTGTTTGATAAAACACTTAATTTTTATAAACACGACTGCAATGACCAGAGGGTCAACACTTTTGACGCTTTCCTATAAAAAGCTATACATTAGATTAGATGACTTTTTTAGAAGTTTGTTATTTGCGATAAAACTCAAAAAACAATAAAATTTTGTTTTGATTCGTGAAAAATATTTTAAAAATATATTTGCGAATAAAAGCTGAGCCTTTGATCTCAATTTGATACCTGACCCAAACCAATGACTTTTACTTCTCTGATGAAAATGTAAAATAAGTTAAACCCATATAAGGGTTAATATAATATAAGTTTATTTCCAAGTGTTTGACATTTAAGTCAAGAATGTCTTATATTTTTTATAAGAATTTTATAAAAATCAATTTATATGTGAAATACTGACTCTCTGTTGCTTTTATCATCCACTATAAGCTATAGGTCTATATCCCTATAACTACATAACATTATAATTATCAAAGAGTTCGATATTTTTTAATAGTATACAATTGTTTGAAAATAATTGTATTTATATTGAAATTTCAAACAATGTTAAAATCAATAAAATTATAGACAAATAAAGAAAATAGAATTAATTTCGAAAATGTTGTAACAATTTGTTAACAAATAGTAATTTAATTATATTTTCAATTCTAACTAATTTGAGAAATCAAACAAAAAGTTAAATTAAACATAAATTCATTATTTTTATATTTAATACAAGAAAAGACTGATTTAAAGTCATTTATAATTCTTTTGTCTATAACTGTTTTTTAGAGATTAAACTGTTTTATAGACATTAATATAATTTTGTCCTTTTGTTATACATTTATTAATATTCAATGTCTTAGGAATACATTGTTTGAAGCATTAAATAAATTACTTTAAATATTAATCATTTATTTCTATATTATTTGAATAGAGGAATAAAATGCAAATCGTTTTGATTGTAAGTTTGTAGACAATAATAAAACATAACTTATTTTAACTAATATTCTATAAGATATTATTGAAAGTGTTTTTCAATTGAATTAAAAATAGAAAATTATTTATAAAATTGTATCAAAATTGGATTTATTCACAAAAATATTTTAAATATTCTCACAAATTATTATTGCATTGTTTGTATTGATTTTTCAAATACCTATTGATTGCATTAGTGCTGACTATTTATATTATATAAGAATAAAATATAATATAATTTCATAACTATTATTGCATATGAAATGCTTATAAGAGTTTACTTTATTTCAGACCAATTTCTTAAGAATCGTTAAAAATGATAATAAATAATTAAATTATAAATAAATGCTTTATTTTGAAAATATATAACAAATTGTTGTTCAGAAGATCACAATATATACCCAATGTCTGTCTATTCAAACTCAGTTGAGGTCATTTCTGACCACAAAATCTAAGAGATAGTAATAAAAAATATTCAGAAAATGGTTTTTCATTTGATTAGTACTTTTAGTGAAACAAATTTCAATGATTTCGTGATTGATTGCAATAAACATGAATTACTACTGAAAACGATTGCAAACAATATTTCATTGATTTTAAGATTTGTCAAAACAAATGAGATATGAAATAATCATATAAACGATTGCTTTGTTTTGTGTTTTGAGATACAAATGTCAAACAATTCATATGAAAACTAATTTAAATTATTTAAAATTCAATTAAAGTAATTATTTTTTTATAAATGATTTGAATATAAATGGAATTAAAATTTTATAAATATTTCATTACAAAAAAATAATAAAATTATTTATTTATAATCTAATTATTCACAAATAATCAAGATTTTAATGAAGTTTTTTTTGTAATAGAGAGAGAGAGAGTGAGTGAGAGAGAGTGTGTGAGAGAGTGAGTGAGAGAGTGAGAGAAAGAGAGAGAGAGAGAGAGAGAGAGAGAGAGAGAGAGAGAGAGAGATCATATTATTTGTTATTTAAAGTACTGTAAAAACAAAACGAATTAATGAAATCAATTAATATTTTCATTAAATAATTTGAAAAGATCTGGAATTTCACAGATTTTGAATTAAAAAAATAATTTGATTAAAAAATTCATTTAAATAATTGTAATGCAATTCGCATGACTTAATCCATGAAATGATTTCATGTCATCAATAGCCCTATAATAGCATTATTTTGAAATTTATTCAAAAAATTCTGTTTAGTTGTTATGAATGACTTGTATTAATTAAACTGAAAAATCGATTCTTGAACTCAATCACACACTTGACTGCTCTCTCAGGTGTTAAGAATTGAGAAAAAGTTTAATTTTGTCATTTTTCACGATTTGTAAGAAATTGGTCTGAAATAAAGCAAACTCTTATAAGCATTTCATAAACATTAATAGTTATGCAAATGATGTATAGATCTGTGAATTACAAATCTTTAGCAGATCTTGAGATAAAAGGATCTGAAGATTATTCGAAATCTCTTTCTATAAATAATACATTATTTAATGACTGAACATAAAAGACATAAAAATCTCGAGATTTCCATAAAGAATATCTTTAGAAGTATTTTATTTTACAGATTTCACAGTATTTTTGTCAAGCATTTGTCGATCTGAAACTCAAGTCTTTTTCTGAAGTCCATTATATTTATTCAATGATTTTGATTCACTTTTTAAGTCAATTTCTTTACCAAAAAAAGGTTAGAATGAAGTAAACAAAATCAAAATCCAAGAAAAGTGTTTATTTACACAACACATTGCGATCCAAATTTGATCGCAAAGTGTTTTTGTTTGGGTATAAGACATGAAATACAAAAACAAAATCAAATAGTCTTTACATAAGTATTGACTGTGAAGTGCAGTCTATGCTCTCCTCTATGTTCTCCTCCATACTCTCTATACTCTATTCTCTACTCATAAACAATACTTAACCGTGTCTTCCAAACAACAATTCAAAGGCAGAGCACCTACTGATGAAGTCGAATCGTATGCTCGGGTAACTAATATATTAGGGTTGACATGCATTGAGACTTACCATCAGATCTCCATCAGCGCACTTCTCAGTGAACTCAAGTCCGGCCAATTTCCAGGTGCCCTTCTTGTTGATGATTACTGACTGTGGACATACATTCCGATGGATGAGTTTGCAAGAGTAGTGCAGATATAGGAGCGCTTCGGTTAACTGAATGGGAAATGGATGTAAAGAAAGTCATAATAACTTAATATAATATTATAATTCAAATGCAAATCAGAAGTAAAACTGTAGTAAAAACTGTTACTTCTCTAAGAATCGTATTGTAACTCATATTTCATAAATGCAATAATACTTTCTATTTATACATTGCTATCATTTGTATTGCCATACATTTCATGCACTATTCCATACATTTCATACATTTATTGTATTTTTAGTATGAATTATAACCAAAATTCTTATCACAAATATTTTCCATTCAATTTGATGTGTATTTTTGAATTCGTAAATATTTTTGTCTAAACTTTTTTCAATATAACCCCTATATTGTTATTAATATAAAATAGTCTCCAAATGATCACTCATTGAAATGAAATTGAGTTCAATTTGAGTTCAATTTATTTTCTTCGATAAAAAATATTTTATATAAAAGTTATTCAAAAAAATGCAAACGTTTTGATTTTGTGAACGACTATCAAATCATTCAAAAGGATTTGAAATTCAATTCATTCAGAAATGTATTGCACTCTCGAATCGTCAGTGATTTGTAAGCCAGACCTCATCGAAAAAAGGTCTCAATTTTTTATACAAGAAAAGTTATATTATATTCAATTCAAAGCTATATTTCATTCAAAGCATTCGTCTATGAGTTTAATGAATAGCCTCTGAACAACCCTTTCCTAAATGTAAATAATTTGATTGAAATGTGAGCCAAACATATCCTAATGACCACTACTTTAGACATGATTTTGTTAATTGTTTCATATGTTAAATAATGACATCAAATGACATGAAGTGATGTCTTCTAACTTCAAAGCACTTTAATTAAATCACTTTATTTGAGAATTTTTGGCAATTTTTGACAATTTTTTATTTATGATTTTATTTCACAAAATCATTAATTCAAATGCAATCTAAATAATGGAAAATATATGTAATAAAAATAAATGTTATAAAAGTTTTTGATTATCTTCTTTTCGTTCAATTTCTCACTTCTTGGACATGAGTTAATACAAAGACAACAAAATAATTATATTTTAAATCTAAAAATATTATTATTCCATATTTTGACTGCAAATCGATTTTTGTGCTTTGAATCAAAATTCATTTCATTTTGAAAATGTTTAATATTTTTCAATTACTATAAACGATAGAAATAAGTAATATTTCAAGACATGAAACTCTATTGTATTTTAGGCATAAAAATATAATATAATTTAATTGTATTGAAGAATATATTTTGAGAATAACTTACGAATGAAAGTCAAAACATAGAAAAACAGATATCTGTTTGTCATAAATATAAATAAAATTGTTTTTATTCTACGATAAAAATACTGTCTTTGAAATTGGAATTCATTGCCAGTTGTGCTTCAGTTGTACTTCAGTTAACTGTGATTTGATCCAAACTTAAGACTTAGCAATAGGTCTGTTATTTACAGATAATCGCAGTCGACTTCTTTGGCAATTATGACACCCATTGAATTCATAAAATTATATCTTAATCTCAAAAAAATAATTTAATTTAAAACCATTTTTTAAAATTTAAATTCATTTAAAGTATTAAAGAATTTCTGAAATGTTTAAAAATATATAAATTTTAAAAAATATCTGAAATTCAAATGATTTTTGAAAACAATGGATATATAGTGTAATATAGACTACAATACTTGAAAGCAATGATTAGCTATACTTTATTTGACATTAAACTCGTGTCTAATATTTGCAAACAAATTAATGACTCAAATGAAGGCATAAATAGTGGTAATGAATGAATGGTATGAGCGCTAAGAATATCAATACCTGTAATAATCCGTATTTGATCTCAAAATCCATAAATGAATATTCTCTGACACGAGAGGGAAGGTGTTGTGGCAGTCGTTCTTCTAGAGTACTCAATATATTGGCCAGACTTGCCATCACTGGTTCGGTGGCGAAGGCCAGTGTGTCGCTCGACTCCTCCACCGAATGCAAAAGTGATAGCATTTTTGGATGTCTGAAGCGATCCAATTGTCTGACACTAAACCTAAGAATCTCTGCAATCGTTTCCTTTCGTTTCGGTTTATGAAGTTTTTCGGCCACTCTTTTGTCGAAGAAAAATACCGACGCTTCCTATTAGGACAGTCATGTTTGGCATTATTTTTCAAAAACAAATACATTATCTATATTTAAACCAACTTTTTTGTCAGATTTTCTTTGGGCGTCGAATATCTTCCAGGCCAACTCTGGTCCAGCGCTCGCCACTTGCTTTCCTATATCGAAATATTGTGCGATTGGGTTGAGGTCAAGAGGTGTCGCATAAGCACCGGTCTGTGCGGACGATCCCTTCAACTTTGAGAACATGTTGTGTTTGTGTCCACTGGTCTTCACTGGTATTCACAGATATATCACTCAATCGTTTAATTTAATAATAGATTTTCATTTAATAATAATTTCATTTCACTTCCGAACTGTCCATTCATTGCCTCAATAACAGTACAGTAATAATAAGTAGAGCGCACAGAGAGTGAGGTCTTTAGGTCTGTTGTAATGAAAAATCATGACTTTAGTCAAAGTTAGGCCATTAGAAGATTGAGAACTAAAGCAAAAATCATTTGATTCGACAAAAGACTAAATGGCTTAGAGTTGGAGTCGAATAGAATTGGCAATGAAATGAAAAATATATTGTTATGGAATTGTCTAACCAATGGTCGACCGCATGAACCGCTTCGAGACAATCATGAGCTCGTGATTGCCAGCCCTGGCATCACTGGCATCACTGGAATCACATAAAGAATACTTTTGCCGAAGTGAAACATGTCTTTCGGGCACGCAATACATCCAAATGTATTGTCAAATCACAAACACATTAACAAATATTATTCTGTTGTTCACTACAAACACTGCCAGTCATTACCACATAAACTATTTTTTCAAATATAGCCAAACATTTTCAATACATTCAATAGTTTTGACAATTGTTGACAAATTCAATTCAATGTTATTTATCAGTAAATCAAAACATTTGAGACGATATTCATTGAGTTTTTGAAAGATTAAACAGAATTGAGATTTGAGTAAATTTTATAATAAATAGAATTTACAAAACTATTCAATTCATATGAATAGCCATTACAGCGACGAAACACATACTCTAAACATATATTAATGGCTTTAAATCTTATAACTTTTTATTGATATTTGTTTTGTTTCACATTAAGAAATGAGGCTTAAATTGAAAATAATATATTTATTACATATAATGCTATATAATATATATTAATATTTCTTTCAAAATATTGTAAATCCTTTGAAATTTTTACTAAAATTTGCTTTTCGTTCACTTTTAGAAAACTTTGAGAAAAGCATAAAATAATTGGTATATACTATTGACGACAAAATTGTTTTTAACTCTAAGATCAGAAGTGATTGAAAAATATTCACAAAAATTAGTCAAATGATGGGTTCGTAACAAAAAGAACTTATTCTGAAAGCTATGAAAGTTTCAGATCTGTGTTGTTTAGTTTGAACCACTCATTGGTTAACACATAGAGAACACGACAATAACGTTAATATCTTCTCAATCGATTAGTACTTCAAATGAGAATAATTTCACAATTAATTAAGTGATGAAATCAATGAACACTTTTATAGTCAGAGCCTTATGAACGCACACCTGAAGGACTGACAGATCACCAGTAGCTGTGACTGAGGCGCTCCAACTATATGTCTGTCTCTTTTAAAACAAAATATTGGCAAAACTGCTTGTGCTCAGTAGTAGTGCTCGGAAGTGCTCTTTAAGTTCTGCTTCTATACTGTTTTGTGAGACCCTTTCCAACACAGTCTATGAATGCATTTGTAGTGACAGCAAAACATCGCTATTATGTATATGAAATTGCCTGTCCATGTCAGGCCTTATTGTCACTCTAACTACAGGAGCTCAAAATAAGTTATGAAAATGTTCTCATAAAAAATATTACACTTGATCCAAGTTATTAGTACCAAGAATATATTTTCAGTGAATTCTTTAGTGCATTCAAATTAACACAAATATTCTCTTCAATTCAAAGCTATTATGAGATGTTATGAAGAATTTCATTCTCTTATCTTTCAGTATATTCTCTGATTCATTGAATTATTTCGTTGACAATAGAACTCGAATTCATTTAATTGTTCAACAGTTCAACAGTTGATATGAAAGGCATTTGAATTGTATAGAAAACTGAGAACATATTCAAAGCTAACATTGATTTGTTGTACTTTTCGTAGAATTCATTAATATTATTATTATTTAAATAAAAATGCAATTTTTGATCATTTTATACAAAAATGAATATAAAATTCAGTAATTGTTTAATTAGTCGTTTGATAATTAATATTATTGTATAAAAAGACAAAATTATTTGAAGAAAACACAAATGATTCACAAAATTAAAATCAAATCATATAATATAATTATATTTAAATCATAGAATAAATAATTATTAAGTTTTAAAATAATTGAATTATTATATTATTATTATAGAAAGAATTGTATAATAAGTTATTTTATTCATTATATTTTCTGCCAATTTTTGTACTTCTTTTTCAATATTCAAATTAAAATTTTATAAAACAGACAAAAATATTGTCAAAGTATGTGAATGAAATGAAATGACATTTCTCTCTTTGATCGAAAAATCAATATATTTATGAATTTTTACAAATCAAAGTTAGATTGGATTACGGTTTGGGTTTTGTTTGGGTTGTGATATGTATTCAAATTTTAAAGATTTCATAAAATTTTATTTTATATCAACCCTTCCTTTCCATCCATTTCCTTCACCTAATGTTAATCATGAGATTCTGTGAATCAATTGAAAACATATTCTGTTGTATTGCTTACAAAATAATGATTCAAATTATTATCAATAGATATGATAACATGTATTGAAGTCACAAAATATTCATTGAATTCATTGTCAAAACTATAATTTGCTATAATTTGAAGCATTAAATGAAAGTTTGGATAAACTTATAACAAGTGAAGCATTCATTCATTCATTCATTACACACTCTATTGAATTGAATGCAATAATGTTTTCTCTAATAATTCATTATTTTATATAAGTTTATATTATTATTGAAAATGTCGAGCTCTGAAGACAAGGAACGGTAGAGAAGACAAGTTGGCTCTCAGGACGTGCTTATTGTGATTGAAGTTCACTAATAATTGGGAACAGAGAACACAAGGCATGAAAAGAGAAATATAAAAAGAAATAATTCCACAAATGTCTAGAGAAGCAAAGGTAGGGAATGGCAGAAATGAAAGACTAATAATAGAGTAATATTGATATGCTTTGAATGTGAGTCCCTTTACTGTAGAGCCAACTGTGTAAGAGATCTCCAATTCCTGTTCTTTCTTTCCATTCGTCCCAAGAATATAGAAATGGTTTTCAATAGAAATCATTTGAAAAATATTTATTTGATTTAAAAAGTTCTTAAAAAAGAGAAAACAATCAAAACATTCACATATACTATGTATGAGTGCTTTGACATAACGTCTCATAACTATTAACTCGAATATAATTTTAATTTTTTTTCAATTATAAATTATTTTTTAATAATTTTTAATAATATATAAATAGTTATTAAATACTATTAAAACATTAATATTATTATACATAACAAGTGGTCGACCGTTGGGTGCGAAACAAGTCTTGATATTGTCGAAGATCCGGATGAGAATGGAATGCAATTATAAGTATTTCATCAAATCTTTAATACAAGTGCTAATCATGAGCACAGGTATTGTTTTGCCATTAGAAATAATTGTTTATAAATGACTAGAAATGTAATTAATTTTTAATATTATTATTGATTGCAAATATGGAACCAATTCTAGCGAAGAGGCGTCGAAGGGCTGCCCTCAGGACTGGCTTCAGATCATAACAAATCAATTCACATAACAATCGATAAGCGGTTGAAGTTTGGGTCCGGAACTGAAAGCCAAACAGATATTAAACGTTAAATAATTTTTGATAAAAACTTGAATTATTTTAATTAATTGAATTAATATTAAATTTATGTAAAAATCAATTCAATGAATACCTTCTCGTCGTTTAGTTTATGAAATTTGCATAAAATAAGAGCCAAAACGGGTGTCCAGTGCTCTCTATGGGTCTCGGCCTCCAATGATATGTAATATTCAAGAGCACCGTAACAAACACTAAGGGATTGGACGGTCAGATGATATTAGAATATTTCAAACAATACTATCAATAATAACCTCATTATCTTCTGCTCGACTACTGGCCAACAGTCCTCTCGGGTCTCATCCGAGTAAAGCCGAAACAAGATTCTGAGAGAACAGCAAAGACTTCTAACTTCTTGGTTGAGTAGATTGGGTTTGGCGTTGCCGTGAAAGCCCGCCCTCCACAAGACGTTCCGTTGTTCGTGGTTTTGATTGAATGTTTTGGCGAATCGATGGGAATGAAGAAGACATTGAGATAATCGGATCAATAGATGTGATGAAACCATTGAATACATTCCCTGTTCTTCTTCTTGTTGTGCATCTGACTGAGGACTGATCATCGGTTTGTTCGTCGAATCTTTGCTTTGTTTAAGACTTTTTAGATCTAATTCATTCTGAATGTCTGCCATTAGTTCTGCGTCTTCTTTACGACTCGTCGCCGGAAAGAATATGATGTTATCGATGGTCTGAACCAACTCTAACTGAACAATGCATTTGATTTTCAAATAACTGAACTTCTGTTTCAATGGATTAGTCTTTTCATTGTCTTCATTGACAGCATTTAAATTGTTTAATGACTTCTTTGATGGAGAATAACTCAAGTCGTTTGGCTTCCAGTCCAACAACTCCTGAGGAAGAGTTGAATTGAAAATTTCGAGAATGCACTCAACGGTCTTAAGCCATGTTTGTTCCGTATATTTCATACCACAGGAGATGACAAGATTCTCGAGACAATTAGTTCCAGAACGCGCCAACTGCTCGTTCTGCTGCCGAACGCACCACAAGAGTTGGGAATAGACATCACTTAAGAGTAAAGGACTCAATGTATCGAAGTATTGGGTGAAGACATCGACCACAGAATATAAGGCATGATTGCATGTAGTGGTCATCCATTCGGACTTCTCGTTCTGTTGTTCCGGAAGTTTCATATTATCAAAGATTCTGAAGACAATCTGAAACAAGTCTTGCCACCAGTGCTGACAAAATGTTGTTCCATGAGTTTTTGTTATCTCAAACATTACGGTCAGCGCTCGGGTTCTCACATCTAACTTACAGGTGCTCACAATGCATGACAACTCAAACAGAATTGGAAACCAACCCCTGACCCAAACTCTATCTCTTTCTGATGTTGGACTACCTGTGCTTTGATCATCCATTGTATAGTCGCGAAACAGGTTTGGCTGTTCGGCCACATATCGAGCACAGGTGCGAATGAGTCGAATGGCTTCCATACTAGTGTCGGGAAAGTTATGATTGCACGCGAACTCTGACAGACATTTAACGGCGTCTTGGAATGAGTCGATCAGGGAGTGGAAGGACTGGTCGTAAATGTTATTAATTATATTAGACGTCGTCTGAAACGCCAAATCTATTATATACTCGTCATTATCTGTGGCCGCGATTCGGAACACACTGAAGATGTTCTTCCATCCGGACTTGACATTATTGGCCTGACTGTTGACCATCTGTGCGATACAGCGCACAACCATATCCCTGATCGCTATCGAACCGTTGTTTTTCATTATGTGTTCAAAAGGTCGTAAGAAATCTTTTTGGAACCGAAAGTGCGAAAACTCTCCCTTTTCTATGAATTTCATCGACAATTGTCTCAACGAATCGATTGCAAAGAAAGCTATTTCTTCATTTTGATTGCACCCGACTTTATTGAAGTGTTGGCCCAGTATTTGCCAAATACGAGACCATTGGAGACGAATTCTTCCCATATTATAGTAGGAAATCTCAACTATTTTCTGAAGACTAAACATTCTGGGATGTGATGGATGGCAGAGCTCTTCACTCGAGACCTGACACAAGGCTTTGACAAAGTCGACTATAGCCTCGCCGTCAAGTCTTATCGAACCCGTGAATATGCGGTCGACGGCGACGACAACGCTTTGGGATGAGGTCTCAATAATCGAGTCGTGAATCTTCTGATCCCTGTCTTTGTTCCTCGTTATGGACAGGGAGTCGACAGCAAACGATGAGATTGTTTCCAACTTCAGTGGAAATACAAATGAATGAGAATTAGTGGGCGTTCCGTTCACCTGGTTAAGGAGTTGTGGCTTAACTCCAGTTCCTATGAGTTGAGCCAATTCTAATTGTGAAATACATCTCAATATCTCGAGCCATGATTTGCCCAAGTAGTTGCCATCCGTGTGCGCCACAGTTATCAGGGTTTTGATTGTGTCGATATTTTTGCTCTTCATTTCACTTGGAGTGGAAGTGGCGGTCAATAAAGTGAATCGAGACAAGGCCTGGACGTATGCATCCCTTTCTAAAGTCATCTGAAATATTGACGCTATTCTTATAGCACATCGAATGCCATCCAAACACAAACAGGCGATCTCTGGGTCGTCGCAGTCCTGAAGACCAACACTGAATGCGGCCAAGAATGGCGTCCATGCGATCCGAAACATAGGCCTAACGTGTTCCAGATGTTTGGCTGATGTGAACTGCGATTCCACGTGCGATACGCTTTCCATCAGTGCCTTTGCTGTGGAGGCCATGGCCTCCATCTCTACATTATAGAGTAAGCGCCTGGTCTTCTCACTGGCCAACTCTCTGCCCATTTTGCGCCTCATTGTGCTGTTGGTCTTCATCTTGATCTCACTTCCGGCGATTTCATCATAAATTTGCGATAAATAATCTTCTGGTAAATCCTTGCTGTCATTGATTCCTCTATTCATACGAATGTATTGACTTTTAGTCATTTTGTTCTTCACTTGAGGGCTGTGGAGGTCTGTGGTCAACATAATTATAGAATAGGCCAAGACATAGGCGGTGTCGGCGCTGGCAAACAGTCCATTGTTAGCATTGGTCTCACAATAACGTGAAGCAAACTTCTCCATAAGTCGATCAATCTTCTGGGCCTCTCCAGGAAGTCGAAAGCCTTCGAGGAATGACCGCAAAGCGCAAACTATGTCTTTACCCGAAAAGTTCATCTGATCCACGTATTCGTACATCACTTCTCGGTTAAACTTTTCGATTTCTCCTAAAAACTCTCCGATCGATGTCTTATCGAGTCGTTCATTGGTGTGAAACAGTTGGGCAACACTCGAAGCACTGGTACCTGTAATGTCATGTTCTTGAAAGTACTGAATTCCTCGAATGGTATTCATATTAAACAAATCGATTCCGCGTTCAATAATGTCCTTCTGATGCTTAACCACTTCGAACTGCTCTGGATTGTCGAGATCTGTCGGTGCTTTGGCGGCACCCGTCTTTCCCATTAATGCATTGTCGTTGGGTTTGATGGTTGGGTCGATGGTATTGTCGGATGCATTCGAGATGTCTTTACTCAAGTTCTTTTCAGTTCCGAAGTTCACTAATTGGTTGGGATTTAGGTAAAGATCTCGACTCCACTCAACCATACACTTAAGAATAGACACCAAACACTCCAACCCTTTGATTCTCATACTTCTCTCCTGACCAGTGGTCATGAGGCCGGCGTCCAGCATCTGTCCCCTTCCCTGTGCTATCTTTGATAAATCGTTGACAAGTCTTCGAAACACATTATCTGAAGAGAGATCGCAGTCATAGTTAACATAAATATCAACTACGCTCTGGGCGTCGGCACATATTCTGGTCAAGGCCTGAATAACCATCCATTTGTGTTCGAAGGAACTGGTGATTGTCTCCAAAATGTTGAGGAATATCTCTTTGAAGAACACTTCGATTTGCATCTTAAGGTGGACTTTGAACTTCTGAAGAAGAGCTAAGAATATGGCTAACGATAACTCAAACACTTCGGGAACGTTAGAAACGCCGTTCTTCGAGAGGGCAACACATAAGTACTGTTTGATCGCAACCGCAAACATATCACTCGATTGAAACACTGGTCCAGAGTTTTGAAGTATTGATAGAATCAATTGCAAGGAAAGAATTTTAGACCGAAGTTCATGTGATTTCGGGTCTGGATGTCCGTCGGGAAGTGGTTTCATACTTAGCTTACATAAGGAACGGAACACAAGGAAAGCGTCCTTTTGTAAGACGTGAGTAAAACTCAAATGAATGGTATCGACCGCTGAAGAGTCGGTTGTTTCGATGCTTTCAGAAGAAGGAATTCGTGCACCCATTGAAGACAATGACTCTAAGGTGGACTCATTTCCCTCTTCGGAATTGACGATCCGATCGATCATATCGTTGACAACACTTTCAACGACTACTTCGAGGGACGCGATGTCATCATTGCTGACATTCTTCGAGTTTTCGATTGCATTATTAAAATAATTGTCGTTTGAATTGTTGTCGATTTGTTGTCCAAATGAGCCATTCGTTTGCGCTTCCATTCGACTGAAGATGACATTAAGCATTTGAGTCAGTGTTGCCTTCGCTGTGGTCTGGTTTATGAGGTTCTTAGAGCCCAGGTATATGTTATAACAGGTCCGGACGGCCAGTAAGATACTCCCCTCGTGCACCTGACAGGACTGGGATGTGACGGTTGTGAGCAAAGCCTTAATGATCTGTAACTGAATGCCATCGTCAGTGTTGGGGCCGTGAAAACAGCCACAAATGGTCTCAACGATCGAATCAATGAGCAGTTTGTCTGTGTTCTTGGGATCAACTCTATTGCCGGTCAGATGTCCATAAGCTATGAGTTTTTGAATACAATCCAAAGCCGTGACCACTATTTTGGGTGACTTTGATTGACACGAGAGTTCAAAGGGAAGGAAATACTTCTCGGCGTCGATGGAGACAACGCTTTCGTGTTTGGGTTGTGGTAGGGCTGAAGACAACTCAACATCTTTATGATCGTTGAGCACTTCCTCTGACTCTCGTTTGATGTCCTCTGAGATGAAGGAAAGCAAACATGAATAACAAGAATGCAAATCAAATGCAATACAAACCAAGAGCTGATTCACAGGCTTTCCTCACTTGACTGTTGTGTGATTTCTTGATCTCTTTGTCGCCCAATATCTTCTGAAGAGCTCTTGTGATAAACATTTCTTTATTGTTATTGTAATTAATATTTTTATTATTATTATAACGAATATTATTAATCATTATTACAAAAAAAGTCCATATTTTTCATTACAAAACTTTAACACATTTTTGGTTTCATTCAAATAAAAACAAATTTAATCACAAATTTTGCATAAAATTTGTCTTATATTTAATACAAAATTATTTCAAACAAAAATTATTTTTAATTTTCAAATAAATATTTATAATTTGTTTTTAAAAACACTTTAATTATTGATAATAACTGAATGAATGAATGAATTCACACTTTTTGGACATAAAATTGAATCAATTGATGACAACATCAGTGAAAATAATACGAAAAACATAGTAAAAGAGACCCTTTTTAGGGGTTTCGCGCGGACAGGGATTTCGCTATAGAGTGGATGTGGAGTTAAATGTTTGCTAAACTCACTGACAGTCTGTCGTCGAGTCTATGAGTCATTCAATTTAACTTTAATTTGATTTCATTTCAATCATTAAATAAATTCAAATCAATTTAATTAAAATATAATTTTATTTCAATTGCGAACAAAAAGAGTATTACTTTTGAATGAAAAACACATTAAGTATTAAATGAGAAATAATTTATAAATAAATGAATTGTTAGGAAAGGGATCACAGATTTAGTCGACTTCTTCAATGGTAGGACCACTTCCGCCAGTGCCAGCACCACCTCCGG
>JAQIXR010000382.1:0-29859 GCA_034700825.1 Quadroppia sp. Gr-Ori-00064 | reverse complement strand
AAAAGTCTGTACTTAAAGTCAAGTTTGCCAATAAACTAAGTTTTTATACCCCTTAAACCCCCTGTTTATTGCAATATAATGACTTTTTATTATAACATTTCATTTTTCAAATCTTATTTATGACTTCAAATACGATATGTTTGACTAAAGAATACGATATCACATATGATATGAATTATTAAAATAAATGTTCACAAAAAACACTATAATTACGAATACTTAGGTCTGACCGAAAGTGCTATTCCTTTATGACTATATGAGGAATGGATTTACAATTCATTGAAAATGATCCAAATTTTCATGATTTGTAATATTAGCAAAAAATGTGAATTCATGTCAAGAAATAAATTGCAATAATTTTTCATATGATTTCAGGTATAGTTTATGAGACAAATAGTTTTTCAGATATAAATTGCGAGCCATTATATTAGAGCCCAAATTTACATTAGATTTTTCACATCAATTTAGTGATCGATTTCTTGGGTTTTTTTTTTGCAAAAAAAAGTGCTATAATTTCTGATTTATCTTTGGATCAATTGATTGAAAATGTCTTTTTTTATTCCAAAAAACAGATGATATTTTATGTGCGAAACGTTAACCTCTTTTAGACCTATCTATTAATAAATCATAATTTAGTAAAACGTTTTTTCGGCTAAAAATGTATTTTTCAAATCCTTTTATAATAACTGCAATTATGTGAAAGTGTTTGAAAATTGTAATAAAAGCCCAAAAAATAGATTTCATTCAATTAATGATTAATGAAAACACAACTCAAAATACATGACATCAATCATAACAAAATACATGTATTTTTGATCCTTACATAACTTTGAGCTCATTTATGATTATTGAATGAAAAATATCTCATTATTTCTTATATAAGAATCACTTCAAACATTGGCCGACATTTATAGAGAATAGATTTCATATACAATTACTGTATAGTCGACGGAAAAAGAGAGAAAATCTCTTTTTAGTCTAATATTTCATTTTGTGAAATAATTATCTCTGAAATCAATTACTTTTTCTTTTGCTAACAAACGAAAACTGCATATAATTTGCGAATACAATGCAATCAAATATAAAGTGAAGTCAAAACATATTTACATACATTATGTCTTATCTGACACTCAAAGAGACATTTAATAGACTTTTATATTCACTTTAAAAGTGAGTCCAAAAACAAAAATTTTATTAAAATAAAATAAAATGATTTATTTGTGTATTAAATGTCGACAATTAGTACAATTGAGTCCAAATTGGTCTGAGTTTAGAAACCAATTCAAAAAGGGTTTTCATTTCCTGACTCAAAAATAATTACTATTTTAAAAGTGCTTTTATTCTCAACTCATCTTTAGTTCAAATTTAAATGTTATTTGAAAATACAATTTGAATAATAGAGTGAAAACTCTGATAATGAAACAAAACTAAAACAATTCGTTGTCTAATGTTTTGTAACTTTTTTACCTTTACTTATAATAAATGAATTTAATATATTCGAAGTGAAGTCATCAACTTTGTCACCCCTTTTCACCCTTTCCTCTTCTTTATGGCTCTAATGATAATGTCATTAAAATGAATGAAAGAACAGATTTTTTTCTCAAACAAATTATAAAAATGTTATATAATATGAAAATGCATTTAATGTTTTGCTTCAGATTCTATGAATTTTGTATATTTATCTGATATAAAGGTTTTGATTGATTGAAGAAAAGAAAAAAAAATCTTCTCTAATGAGTGGTTAATTAAGATTAATATTCAGTTTTTGGCCAAATTTTAAATCATTGAATGACTTAAAAATGATTTACATATTTATATTACACAACATTCAAAGCAATCGAGTGTTTGGTATTATTATGAAAAGAGAGAATTTTTGTGCAATTAATCAAATGATTTAAAGCTATTATTATAATTGAAAACTTTCCCAGAATTAACAAAAAGGGGCAAAATATTGCATAAAATATTCATTGGATTAAAAAAAATTGCAAAAATTTTAAGAATAATTGATCGATATATTGAACCTTTGGGTTACCCGGGGTGCTGTCAGAGAATGTGAATACAAATTACCATTAATATTGATCACAACCCCTGGCTATCCGACCATTTGATATCAGTATTTCATTCAAATCCAATGTTAATGAAATAATTGCCTTTTGATCATTAAGTTTAGGATTGTTTTATAATTAGTGTTTGATTGCTATTATTATAGCATTTCTCACTATATTTACAGTCAATTCAAATACTATTTATTGGTCTCAAATGCAAACAATTAATGAATGTTTTCATAGTATAGATAAATGTGTTTTTTACAGACAGAAGGATATCATTGATTGTCTCTGAGTATAGATATCTTGGATCGAAATTGTGTCTCAGAATAAATAAATGTTTGCGTGAATGCAAATAATGAAAGATATTCTGAACCGTTAAAAAAAAGTTTTTTTTATGACTCTATTCACAAAATTTTTTTCTGAACCAAATATATAATATAATGAATTTAATTGCATTACAAAAAGTTTTTGCATTAAAAATGATATTTTATTAACACAAAAGTTTTTGCACACATTTTGTGCAAAATTGAAGACATTTTTATGGCTTGATTTTCAGCAACCAATTAGTGATAATTGAAATTTTTGATCAAATCGTCATTGAATTGAATGTCAAATAACTAGAAAATCATTTATGAAATGATATTTGTTTTTCAAACGCATCACTGCTTTTAATTTCTATGTTTACCACTAATTATGTGAATATTATAATAGAGAAAAAAATTTCATTTTATTTACTAAATGAATGAAACATAAAATGAGTCCACATTTTAATGAAATGAAAAGCTTTTTTCGCGTAATATTAGTTTAACTGATTTTAGGACAAAAAGTAAATATTTTGTTAACAATGTTTTCATTATATTATACGTAAAGAATTGAAAAATCAATACTTCCAGAGATTTATATACTAGTGGTAGTGGACAGTCGACTATTCTCTGTTGAAGAGATAAACCATAATTGAGTTTCAATATCATAATCAACATTTGTATTGTGTTTTTTGATAAAACCTGTGCTTTCATAGCCCTTATCACCAACTAATGGCCAGTTGTGAGAACAATACCATTGGGTATTTGATGACATGGTTTTGGGCTCATATATTATTGTGTTCACACACTTCCGGTGCAAACAGTTATCAATGCCTGAGCCTATGATGTGATGAAAAATATTTTGAATTAAAAAGTCGAGTCAGAAAAAGGCAATTCATTTGCTGTTAGTATAATATCGTATTCAATGTTACTGTTTATCCAAACTCTATGTCAAAGATGTGACTGATTTTTAGTCACGTAAGCCTAGCCTAACCTAACCTGACATCCAGTTAATGATTGAACGCTTTGCCATAGAATTAAACTCTTTGATTGTCTTTGCTTTTGACAAATAATAGATTAGTTTCAGATTTAGATGAAAATTGATTTTGTTTTTCGTAATTATAATCATATTTTGAATGAAAACTCAGTAAAAATCATTAAATATATTGATTGCAATAAACATAAAACATATGAATATATTCTGATATTCTGTGACCTTATTATTCAAACGTGAATTTTGCGAAAATTGTGACTCGTTATCAACATTCAAATTGTCTGTTGAGCACAAAAATGACAATTTTTTCAATTATGCGATCGTTTATTATGTGATAAAATTGACTGAATTTCATAATTTATATCTGAATTCATAGAAAATGTCGTCTAATGTCATATGAATTCAATATTCATTTTTTTTATTTCACTCGTCTGTAATGTAGTGAATATGAAACCAATTAACAATTGAATGAACAAAATGTAATGAAAAATAAGAGCAAAGTTTAATGAATTTTTCTTATGTTTCACTTAATTTCGTTTTCCTTCATTTCTATACAATATTAATATTCTTATTTCATTTCATATCTTATTTTCTTATATTTATTCATAAAATATTGAGTGAAAGCAGAGCTAAGAATAAGTTATGATTGCATTTGACGTCTAATAATATAATATGTCATATACTGTACTATAATCTCAAGCCTACGAACGAAATGTTTTTCTGTCGTTGAATTGCATTTAAGTTATTTATAAGTTATTCTCTGAAGACATATATCAACCAAATTAGAAACTAATGAAAGAAATGGGTTTTTCATTAATAGTAAGCAAATAATAATAAAAGTAAAAGTTTTTAACCACAAAAAATGTTATCTTTTCTTGAGTTTAAAAATACAAAAAACAATTGAATAACTGTTTTGTCGATAAAAGACTTCCAAAGAATAAAAAGTATTTTTGCAAACGTTAGGATATATTCATTAGTACTGTATATAAATATATATGAAATTCTAAGTTTGGTTTCTTTTGGTTTATTTTTATATACGTTATCTAAACAAAAGGTACGATAGCTTACAATTGATAGCTTTCCTGAAAAACTCATTTATTTCTGTAGTGTTTTTCATATTTTTATTCATTTCTATTCACGTCATAAAAGCAAAGAATGTATTTATGAAATATATATTTGTTTATTTGTGCTATAAATTACAATTGAAATGAAAACTATTTTATAAATTAATATTTTTTTTGATCCATTATTAAAAAATTGATTTATATTTGTATGAATACCAGAAATAATTGAATTCACGAACAGATTCTTCTCTATTCCTATACACTGTTTGACAGAATCACAAACAAAGCATTCAATTATTAAAGACTAATTTCTTTGAATCTATTCTCGTATTAACAATATTAATGGACTTCTGTTTAATATCTTATAGTTTATAAATATTTTAATAAATTTAGTTAATATTAAAATATAATTTTCGATCAATATTTTCAAAGGAGAAAAATATTATTCGGAAATTGCATTAAAATTTTCATAAAATTTTATATAAAATCTTATTTTGACATAACTTTCAAAAATCAATATAAAATTGAATGCAAAAAAAGTAATAAAAAATGTTATTTATAATTAAATTTTGCAATAAATTTATATTAAAAAAATATTAATATTTGAATTCCTTTTAAATATTTTACGAATTATCACAACTTTTATCAAAATGTTTATAAAAAAAACTTTATTTACATGTTTTATAATATATTATTTATTGATTTCAAGTTCGCATTTCAGCAAAACATTGACATCAAATGACAACTAAATATTGATTTTTACAAAAAAAAAAAACTATTCACACCTCAAGTCATTGTCAGTTTTCAAGGGGTATAATAGAATTAATTCTATTCTATAAAAATATTGTATTTTTCATATATTTAATGAAATGTTTTATAAATAAATTTTTAATTAATTTTTATGAAGATTTAGATAAAATTCAACGAAAATATTTCCCAACAAAAGGATAATTTATGAAAAATATGCACAAATTTTTGGAGCAATTATTTCATTATTTAATATAATTTTTCATTTGATCTAAAGTTAATTAAAAACTAGTTTTGCTTTTTCTCAACGCTTTCATTACAAAACACTTAGCGATCGATATATTATCAGACATTTGAATAAATTATTCGCTTTTTAGTTGTTTTCTAATGAAAGCAAACCTTTCATTAATTTAATTAAAAACTGCATAAAAGCTACGAATAATATTCCGGAACATTTAAACTGTTTCGCTTTGACTGACATTCAATCAGATCTATTGTCACATAATTGGACAAAATGTGACACAAAATATATTATTTCAAAAATATATTAAAGTTATTAAAACACAAGAATTTTGTGAAAAAATTATTAAAAATTGATTTTTAATTACAACGAACTTTCGTTATAATTATTTTTGTTGTTTTATTTAAAGCACAGAATATTATAAAAATCAAAACTATTTTCTCAAACATTTTTAAACAAAAATTGCTTTTTTGTGAAAATAATTTGAATAACGATATGATTAATGATATGAATTCACGATAAAATCAACTCATAATTGAAATTATTTGAACAAACATTAGGAATATAATCAAAATTCTCGCAAAATATTTAAATTGAATTAAATTTCTTTAAAATAAAAAACATTTTATATTAAAATAATGTAAAAAATTTTGATTTGATATTCAAATTCTTAACGACAAAAATAAATGAAAATTCATTGAAACGTTTTAAGTAATGATTATTCAAGCGATAAAATAATTAAAATTACTTTTAGTATTAATTAATTAATTAGTTTAAATGTAATGCTATTCTTGTATTTAATTAGTTGTCGGCGCCGTCAGAACTACTACACGCCGTCGCCGCTCTATATCACACATATTTGCCGGGATTTTCACTGGAAGTCATATATAAGACAATATGCAAAGACGGTTCCCGTACTCTATTGCTCTTGAGAGACGGCTCCGGTATGTATTCATGCCATGTGTTCATCGATTTTGATATTGAAAATGTTTTTTGATTTTTAAAGAAATCGTAAACGAATTGAAGAGAAACCGAAACAATAATAAGTCAAACAATAGCACAAAATGCGGTAATTATTATTGATTTGGTTTTTAAAATATTTATTTCAGTAAAGTTTTTAACTATAAACACATGTTTTAGGGGTTTTTGTTTCAATCGATGTTTTGTCTATTAAATTATGAATGCAAACCTTAAGGGGTATTTGTAATGATAAAAGCGAATTCTTATTCAACACTACAATTGTTAGTCCAATACCTATTGCATAAAGAGATGGCTTTTGTTCTAAAAATAGTTTCTCTTTCAATGCTCTTATACTGTAGTAACAGATGTGCAAAAAATGTGAAAACAAATATTAAATAACATTTTCATATGAAATAAAAGTAACGAAACCATAGAATTCAATAATAATATCACAAATATTGGATGAGATGAACATAAAAGAAGTCATTTTTATATATGAAAACCCTATAAACGCTTTGAGAACAACTCATTTAAAGGCTTTTGTTTTAATGAAATCTTAAGATTCATAACAAAAATATCAGTTAAAGTAATAATATTTTTTTATATCCAATTGTGACTCACATTTGGACAAAAGATAGTCATATAAATCAATTGAAACCTTCTATACATTGAGAGATAAATCATTTGAAATTGCATTCAAAATGAGAGCAATATTTTACAAGTAATTTATTTTGTGAACAATTTTTTGCTTTATTTTTAAAAAATGATTTTTCATGAATTAAATAGAATTTTAATTTTTTACTTGAATTTAAACTTCAATTTATATTCAATATCTTATCATTGATTTCCAAATATATAAATCACTGATCTTTGACTTCCTTATTGTTTTGCTTATAAAACATAATTGAATTTTAAATCAAAAAATAGTAATAATTGATGTGAAAAGCGATATATTGTTCACGAATTTTGCGATTAAATTCACTTGAAATTAATTGAAATAATAAAATGCAAACAAATATATAACATCTGAACAATAGATCACGAATTGAGAAATTATTGGACTATTATTGCATGACATAACTAAAGGGCATCTAATGGTGAGTGCGTTGATTTTGACCCGTCCTAATGGCTCACGTAAATAGCATAGAGATTATGGATCTGCATATTATTTATGAAATTGTTTTTTCAAAAGAATTACTATTTTTCTTAACATTAATAAATGGTTTTAAAATATCTTTTTCTTTCATCGCGTTTTTCAGATAAGAATTTTTTTGTATTTAAATATTTGTTCACAAAAATAATCTTCAATTCAATTGTCGGTAGAATTAAAATACTTGTAATGTTTTAGAGGAAATTGTTTTGAAATTTATATTTTAGTCAATATATTAATATTCAAACAAACCCTAAAAATAAATATTTTGCTTATAGTATGAAATGTTTTACAAACAAAATAATGAAAAAAATACAGCAAATAATTGAAATTATATTTCAAAAGACATTATATTTTTTCATAAAAAAATTAATTCATTTGTTTCGTAAAAGTCTAATAAAAGTATAAAATGAAAATTATTTATAAAAATATTTTGATAACATTTTTTGCTAACAATTCTTTAGCAGAAATCAACAACAATAAGGAAAGACAGTTGGGATCGGATGCTGTCATATCCCCTGAGGATATAAACAGCAATTCGAGTGTTTTTGATGAAAAAGCAAATATTTTCTCAAATCAGTCATTGAGTAGCCCTTCCTCTTCAAGTCCTGATGAAATACCAACAGATTTGTCATCGACTACAATATCAGTCAATGACGAGGGCATAGACAACGCATCGGTTAATTCTGGCGATGGCTATCAGAGTGACAACTGGTCGATATCATCACAGAAGCACCAGAACCAGAGGTAAGGCATATATTGATTTGCCGCACAAGTTGTAAAACTCATTCATTTGACCCAAATTTTACTTTCAATCCATTACTTGAGAGAAGAGTTATTGTAAGACAAATGACACACAAATCGTAAAACTTGACCACAAAATACTTCTCACACTTGCAGTCAATTCCCACACATAGTATTGAAGGCCTTTTATTAGGGCTTTGGAAAAGCATTGGTTTTATTATAGTTATTTTGGTAGAAATTAAGACAATTTTGTTGTTTGAAAGTTAAGTAAAAATATATTAAATGAACAAAAGTTTTTCGCATTTTTGTTAGAGTTGGAGTCGAATGGTGTCTGACTTCAAAAAAACAAAACAAAAAATGAATTAAAAATATAGTTATTTTCGATATAAAGTTTAATACTTTAAAAGTTCGCCGAAAGAATGAAGGGATGAATGAATTAAATGATGAATCGATAAGATATTCAAATAATTCAATGCGAATTCAATGCGAATTCAATACAAACTCAATTCAAACTCAATTTAAATATGTTAATCGAAAGGCTTTTATTGGCTTTGCTATCATCTCATGAATGCATTCAATGCTGAATAAAACTATTCTCTGTTTAGACGAAAAGTTTTTATTATTGAAACAAAATTATTTGTCTTTTTCTTTACATTTTTTTTCTTCTCTTTCGTTGAAATTCAAATTCAAATTGTTTTATAAGACGTAAAGAATTGTTTTTTATTGAGAAATACTTTTTTAAAAATATTTACTCATTGATAGTCTCAATGAAAACAGAAAATAAAATTATATCCGGGTCTAAGTGTTGATTGAAATCACGTTCCCAATGAAAGACGACTTCTTATGAATTCTTCAATTTCTTCGAAAAGATTAAATTTTAATATAAAGACGAAAAGAATTTACATTTTCTATCAGTTTTTAAGATAAAAGTTTTTATAACTTGAATTGAAGTAAAAAAAATTTATAAAAAAATTCTTTGAAAACCAAACTCTAATTAACACATAATAGACGTCTATTTTGAAGATTGCTTTGAAGTTGAGAACAGTTTTGAAAACAGTTCTTCAAATTAACCGTTAATTCAATATTAAGTCAATTTTTGCAAAATTAATGCGAGTTTTGAAAAGTTTTTAATTAAAATTAATGACATCTTTGATAAATATATGTAATTCTGGGATATTTTATATATGAGCCCAACGTCAAAGCACTTGTAGTTTCTCTAATGAAAAGATACGATGATGTGATGTCCTCAATGAAGAACTGGAGGAACAGTCGGCTAATAGTCATTGAAATGATATGTCATTTAATTGGTTATAAACTCTCATCACATCTCTAATGATATGGCAATTGATTTGACTCATGAATTGTGATAATATTATGTGAGAATCAAATATGATATGACATGAGGGGTCAGTCAGACTCTGTGCGAAGCACTGTATGTTCTGTGCAAACAATTTGAGACAATTGTAATGAAATGTTTGTCAGAGAAAAAAAAACTCGTTTGAAAAATAAGTTTTCAGTGGAAGGACAGAGAGATTACATTATATGTTGAGTGGACTGGACTTACAGTTTGAGATCGATATGAAATTGAGTTACAAATTGTGTTTAGAATATTAACGACTCTTTTGTTTGGACAAACTGGACATAACTGCGCCCAGGGATGAGATCATGGCATAGAAAGTGAAATTAATTGTATTTTTTTGAGAATAATTAAATGCAAGAAAAGCTCAGACTTTTTGTGTCCATAAATAAGAAATGATTCAAACATTCATTAAAATAAGAATAAATTTATTATTCATTTTAAACGTTAAACAAATGAGTAATGAATATAATGAAGTGATTCTCATATCAAACGAAATAACAATTGTTTCAAATTATTGATTTAAATTAATTATTATTTTGAGCATCACTTAAACCCAGGGTCTGTTGATTTTGAAGGAGAGAAGAACAAAAAGCCGTTACTTTGGCAGCAATTCATCGTTTGCTTCCATAAGACATACATCTATTGAGTGTTCCCTTATTTGAAGATCTGATTCAAACTAACAGTAAAACAGATAATAAATTGAGTTTTCATTTGCAGTGAAAAAAATTTCGTGAAAAAACATATAATTTATTCAAATTTTCTTCTCTGAAAAGAAATCTTTTTTTCTAAACTAATAATAATATAAATAAAGTAATAATTTTGAAAACATTTTATTCTGTTTGAGTAAAGCCTTATTCAAGAGATTTGGCTTTAATTTTGTCGATAAGAAATGTTCACATTTTTTTTGCTTCAAAACCAATCATTTTTCACATTTTCTTCAAAATTAGATTTATATTCAAATTAATGAATTGATTTCAAATCTACAGAAAAGGCATTTCATTGAAATCTTTGATGAATTGAGAATTGAAAACAAATTCAAAAAGTCTTTCAAAAGAATCAATAAAATATCAAAAGAGAAAAACACTCAAAACCAGAGATTTTAACAAAATTTTTGTTTATATTTTTCTATTAGATATTTATTTTTGAAATTTCTTTAAAGTTTTCAAATATTTTAATAAATTTTATGCATTTTTTACAAAATGTTTTGTTAAAAACCAGATTATAATTTAGAACAACATTAACAGCCTTTCCCTTTGGGATAAATAGTATATATAATTGTTTTAATTCAAAACCAATTAATGGCTTAAATTTGCATTAAAAGTATTTTTATATGAATTGAAAATATATTAATTGAATGAAAAGACAAAAATTGAAATAAAAATACAAATAATTGAAGATTTGATTCAATAATTGAATCAATTTTTAAGACATTTCTTTGAATGAGTTCTCATTTCAATGATATCAATGAAACGATTATTACATCCATTGTTAACACATTTAAATGGAAGCCATTTCTGGTATCTCTTCTTTGCCACCACTTCCTCGTCAACATCTTCTCCATAGACAGAGCTGTAATCGATTTGATCCCTGTCTTCACAATTATCTTTCAATGGCTGACAGTTTTCAGCGGTTTTATCCAAATGTGATTCAAAGCAATCGTTGGTTCGTTTGGTATGAATGGCGTCAATGGCTTCGGATGTCATTCGGTTGTAGTGAATACTGAAGTGTTTGCACCTGATATGAGCCAAAAAACCCCTGACATTCCTTGACATGAAATCGCATTTCTTGCACTTAAAGTACTTCTGATATCTTACGAAAACCTCTTCACAAAAGTGGTCATACATTTTGATGATGTCGTCAGTATTGGGCGCCGACGGCCTGTCCATCCGTTGACGGTGTGGACACAAATGGTTTTGATGGATATGGCGTTTAATGGAGTTATGATTCGGTGTCATATAATGACATTTACTGCATCTGAATGTCTTGACGCCATTGACGATAATCTTCTCGCGATATCCATTGATACTCTCATTACCACAGATTGTGTCCAAATGTCTTCCGTTTTTGATACCAAAACCGCACAAATGATTCATTTTATGCAAACGCAAAGAGTTTGGACTGAAGTATGTTTTGTCACAACCGCTGACATCACATCTGAACTCAAGGTCTCTTAAGTGTCCGCTGCAGTGGACAGCCATACGACTCGGTGCTCGATCTCCAGTGGTCTTGTGGTCGCAAAAGAGACAAATGCATTGTTTTATACCTAAAACCACTTCCCGTTTGAAGTGCTTTTGGACTCTTTTGGCCGATTGATAGCCCTTTCCCGACACCAATGGCACCGGTCGTCGCACAGCCCATCCCTTGCCCTTCACTGTCCTATCAGGCGATTGGTCTTCACTCACAGGTCTTCGTTGTCTGCCATTCATTGAAAGCTGTCTTCTGTGCGAAAGACAATACTTTTTGTTGTAAACCCTTTTATAGCAACCAATTGAACGACAGGTGAAGACATTGGTTGTCGACTGTCTGCTAATTGGCACCACTTTTGGCAATGGTTTGACATTACTTTGTCGACGACTCAACCATTTAATGAATGGTAATTGTCTTTCTTGTGATGAGATATCACTCAATTGACTGTCTTTTGGTTCGCAATTATAGACATATTTGCCATCAATTGTCTTAAACAGCACTTCTTCAGCCATTTGTGACAACGAAAGCAATCGTCAGATGTGTTGAAAAAGTCTTTTAATGTCCAATAAATTGATATAAATTTCAATAAAACAAATCATTTGTTGAAAACTTTTTGCGCAAAATTCAAACAAAATTCAAAAAATAATTTTATTTATAATTATATCAAAAATATTCACAAATTATTTCATTCATTAATAATTAAAATCAAAACTATTTTTGTATTAATTTTTTGTATAATTTTTTGTCAAAAGTTTTTATAATTATATTTGAAATAATTTTTGTTTTGTTTTTCAGATATCGTTCAATAAATGATATCTTGGAGTCTTTGGGCACAAATGGTCGGAATCAGTGGCCGGACAGATATCACAGTCTGAGCGACAATATCAACAACAATGACAACCGGAACAGAAGTCGATTGACTTCCAGGAGTTCCCAAAACAAAGACATCTCTAAACAGAACTCATTGTATAATATGTCAGATATTTTTGATGACTCAGAGGATGACTGTGTGGAAAGGTATGCAAAACTAATTAGTGTTAAGTCATTGAAAGTGTTATTTCATAACTCATTCACTTTATGTGCGGTTGTGTCCACAGTATGGATGAGGAAGAGGATCAACGACAGGACCTCATGCGAGGGATGGATATGTTCTTGAAAGGTGTGGCCCAAAGAAAAGGTCAGATGCTTGACATGAATGGCACAGACACACCACCGGCACAGATAGGCATTGAGCACCGGCTCATCGGTTGCGCTACATTTCACAAGAGTTATCGGTATTTATTGATTGATTGATTGATAGCAAAATTCATCGATTCTTTAGTGGCTTTTTATGGCAATGACTGTTAGATAGTGTGGTTTTGTATGAATATAGCACAGGTCAGGCCAGTAGTGATGTGAGGGGCGAACCCCTGACTACAGGTAACTAAAGAAAAAATTACATGAATTATAAGTTTTGAGAAATTAATTCACAAATAGTTCTCCAATAATAACAGTTCAAAACTTTTTTTACAAAAAAAAATGTTTTTTTTCTAATATATTTCTACAAAAAAAAAGTTTAAAATATTTTTTACAATTAATTATTTTTTGGCGAAAATCGTATCGAAAAGGAATGTATGAAAAGACTTGTAGAACAAGATTGAGATAATGTTCTGAAGACATAATGTTATATAAAAGCTTATATTCAATGGCTTTCTATAGAGATGTTATTTTCAATAAATGAGAGTTTCGTAAAATATTTTCAAAATTGATGCTCTCATTGCCCTCAAGTCAATACAGTCTTCACAGAAGTCACAAAAATAGCAATTTTTCAAAACATTTTCCGCAAAATAATATGCCTTTGAATTCAGGGGCAAAAATAAAAATTGTTTCACAACTTTATATACACTTTTGATCCGAATTAGAGACGAGAAAAGTTTGGCAAATGTTTTGTTGATTATATATATTTTGTGAAATCAATTCCCACTATAATTGCAATACTATTTTAAAACCATTTTATCATTGAATAAACATTCAGTTAATATATATTTAATTAATTTATATATATTTTTCATTTTGTTTGCAAATATTTTTTTATACACTCAGTCGTTATAATTATTTTGTGTTGCAATTATTAGCCAACTATTCATTACTGATATATATTATAGGATTAAATATATTTTGATTGATTTGAAGTCAATTTTGTTTAATATGAAAAGAGAAGAAATTTTTAATATGAAGAGTGAAGAGTTTAAGAGAGAGCGAGAGAGCGAGAGAGCGAGAGAGAGAGAGAGAGAGAGAGAGAGAGAGAGAGAGAGATAGAGAGAGAGAGAGAGAGAAGTAATCAAAGAATTTATTTTCACGTCGTGTTATAAATGAATTATTGCTGCGATTAATATTTAATGATTTTTTAGTGTTTTTAATAAACTTTTTTTCATAATTTAAATGTTAAAACCGATAGAAATTGATAGGTATTTATGCCCTCGAAATCTGTTACCCGTATTAGGTCTCGAGTCGAGATTTTTCATCTTTATTTTTGAGCAAAAGATCAATAATTTTTGCGATAAAATAACAAAATTATTAATTTTGATAAAAGGCGGACAAAATCATAGTTTTGTTCATAAGTATTAATTAGTGTTTGCTTTCATTTAATCAGATTTCAAACAATTGTTATCTCAATCAATACCTTAATTGCAATCCGTGAGAGGTTTTCATTATTATCGAGAAATTTATACATATTTTTGAACATAACTTTTAATTGGATTCAAAATAAACAATTTCTTCAGAAATGTTGTTCTGAACTCAAATTAGACGTTAATTTTATAACAAAATATAATATTAAAAATCACATTAAAAGTATGTTTAGCCATAAATAGCGAACTTCTAATTAAGTCTTTGAAAATGATTTCATAAATTATTTTCAAAACACATAAGAATTAAAATTCGTTTTTTTCGATAATATCTTATAATTTTGCTGAACTTTTGATGAAAATTCTGTACTTTTTTAATACTTTAATTATTTATGATTTGATAAACTGACAAAAATTTGAGGAAATATTTACAAATAAATTATGAAAAAGTAATTTAAGTCAATATCGAAGTGTTTATTATATTTATAACAAGTTATTTATCGTTAACTCTATTATTAAATGCATTTAAACGTAGATTTCATTTAAATTTTATGTAATTTTCATATTTCAGTCAAAAAGTAATAACAATTAAATGTAATTAAAATAAACTTTATTTTTATTGAAATATTTTCAACTCAGGTCTCCGGGAGTTAAAGTGGTTTGCATTCCGTTCATCGCTGTGCGCACCCGATATAGGAGATGTGGGATCGGGAGGTTCCTATTGAAGGTAACAGTGATCGAAGTATTAGTGAATATTGAGATAAAAGTGCTTTTCGTGTATTGGCAGCGATTGAAGCGTCCGTCACAAGTGGGCCCTTACGATGCACTCGTCATTCAGGCCGACCCCCAGAGCTCACAGTTTTTCCGAAACAATGACTTCAACGACGATATAATACTGAACAGTAGGTTCAGGAACACAATAGTCGGAGACAACGGACAAGAATTCCTTCCCAAAAGCGAGTCGTTGGGCAGAAGAGATCTGATGTGTTATTTGCCGCCATTTGACGGACACTACCCACCGATGCCCGGAACCAATGAATGGAGCCGTACGGAAGTGATGTCTGCCATCGACGATGAAGTGGAGCGATGGCGGGCCAAGAGTCTGGAGGCCTACCAGTGCCAGTGGACATGCATAGCGCGCCTGCAGCAGGAGATCGTGAAGTTGAGGTCACTGTTGAGACGACAAGAGAATGGTTTGAATAAACTAAGGAAAGATAACATGAATTTACAGAAAATGGTTTTGCAAAGTATGTCAGTCTTCGGTCATTACAGACATTCCTAACAATTGTTTTTTTCCCAATAAAAAGGCGAAACGAAGTCCACTCTCGCATTGATCGAGGCCTGGCAGAAGGAAACGGCTAATTATGGCTGAGCTCTGCACTCATAGAGTTAATGAACGATTTGTTTGCGAACAAAAAACTTAATACAAAATACTTTTCTCTCTATTAATAACTCAATAGAAATATAATTAAATAATGATTTGAAATCCATTTAAATATTAATATATATTTGGTTTAAATTTTTTAAACAAAAAAACAATTAATAGTTGTCTTAAAGTCGACATAAGATTATATAATGGTTTGTAATAAAAAAATGAAAGAAATTATAGTCTTATATGAAAACCAGTTTTGGAAAAGCATTTCGTTTTCATGTAATCTATCATTAAATTTGACTCAAAATGTGTGTAAATTTCAATATCAATGTTAGATTTGAGAAAAATTAATTTTATCCCAAATTATTAATTAGTGATTAATTAAACTAATTATAAGTTATTTATTTGACTAATTGTTGTTAATATTGCTTACAATGTATATTATGAAAACCCCTGGAGTTCAAGGTCAGTCCACCTCCCAATTGGACAGGAAATAACTATTTTTCCCTAAGACTTGATAAGACATGAAATGATTTTTAAAATCCACTTTCAATTGAATGTAATTATATTTCAATATTCAATCGTATTATAGATTCGAGTCATTTATATCGTGTAAATCACTGTCTAATCAAATATATTACAAATATATTATTAATATATTTATTATTATTTCGATTTAATTGGAAATTATTTATAAAATTATATGTTATATAATAATAGTATATTATTATAAATTTGTTGTAATTTATTTATGTTTAAAAATAATAATAAAATGCTTTAATTTTCTCAAAAATAATTTTCTTTTAAAATATGAAGAAATTATTATTTTTCAAAAATGTTGAAATATTTCAAGTTTTGTATGCTTTCAATAATCGGCTCAAAAAAAGACTTTCGGTTTATATCGAAAGATAGCCAAACCTTATGTTATATCAGACAGACATCAATAAATGCATTAAGAAGTGTATGTCCATTACATGACTGGTCGAACAGTAAGTCGTTTTCTACGACAAATCCTTATTATGTTTAGAGAAAGTGATAAAATATATGATAAAAAGAGACAAAACTATTGTATATAATGTTTAGCACAAAGTTTGACAACATTTTCATTTACGTCGAAAACACTAATGGATTGCAATGTCCTCTAAATTTTTGGACACAAATGTTGTTTATTGTGAATCCACAGCATCTGACACCCCATTCCTTATATGACTGGCCTTTGCAAACATTAACAGTATTTCTATTCGTTGACAGAAATAATAAATTTATGAAATGTTAGACGACTTTCAAAACATTATTATCTCTTTTTCTCTTCTTTTTTTATTAACTTATGTTTTGGTTTCAATTCTCTATTGAATTACAGACAAAAAACTTCATTGAAATGAATACCAAAGAAAAAACTCTTCAATTTTTATTGAAAACATTCAAAGATATTGGTTTGAATTCCAAGCATTTTCTTATAAATAATGAGCCCCTGAAAGGTGTATCGAACCCTCAAATATATATTATTTCTCGAAAAAAAGAGTTTAATATTTATGACAAAAAAAAGACAAAAATTATTGAAAATTTTCTCAATAATTGTTTTTATGAATTGATTATCAAATGATAAGAACTTGCAATCAATTAACGTATTTAAAAATTATTTGTTTTCATAACATTTTAATCCCTTTTTATTAACCCTTTGAGTGAAACAGAAATTAAAGTACTTTTCAATGAGTTTTGCATTTTATTCAATCAATCATTTAATGACTTAATTGATAGAGAATTGACCCTGGATTATGTGAAACAAAATATATCTATCAAACGGTTGATAAAGTTTACTAAATATGATTGAATGGAAAGTTAACTTCAATTTTGTTTTTTATTAAAAACTATACAAAAAAAATACATACAATATATGCAACATTTATTCATAAAATTCTTATAAATTCTATAAAAAGTTAGGAAATAAATATATTTTTCAATGTATTGTATAATTTAATTGATTTTTATTTGAAAAAAAGTATAATAAAAATGTATGTTTGGATGGGATATCAAATATACAGGTTTTGTGAATGAAAATTGTGTCTAACATTTGAATTAACCATAAGTTTGTTTCAATTCGTTTACGAAAACAAAGTTTTTTATAACAATTATTTTGTTGAATAAAAAATAGACTTTTTTACGAAATAATGAAAAACAAGTTTTCGTAAAAAAATATCAAGAATTAGACGAAACACCCATTAATTCACGACAAAAGCATTTCCGGTAAAATATTTTTCAACAAAATATAAAAATAAACCAAAAATATATACTAATAATAAATGCATTCAAAAATCAAGACAAAGGTATAGGTGTTCCGAGACATTTGAATTTCAAAGTTTGCACAAATAATTATTCATTAATTCAGATGTAAAAAACAGTTATTTTTTTCTCTTGATTTATATCCAAAGCCATTGTAAAAGTTGTCAAAAATTTCCACTAATTATCTATTAATCAAATTAAAGGTAAAAAAAGACAAAATAAAACCCAAAAATTTTTTCAATGTTTTTAAATAAGTTGTGAAAACAGTGTTTTTGTGTAAATATTCATTGAAATTAATTTGTAATCATGTTTTTTGTGAATAATTTTGTTTTTTTTTTGCTTTTTATACTAAAAAATAATAATTTATTGCAATTTTAATAGCAATGAAAAAGTGCTTTCAATTCAACCCAACACTGAGTCTAATCTGAAAAGCATTTCACAAAAATAAAACTATCATTTTATACGTGAAAAATATTCATTGAAAACATGATAGAAAAGTATAATATATTCTTTGATTCATATAATTCTTTGTCATTTTTCTCAAAAGTTTTATATCAAAAAACCTTTTTCCAAAGCCTTCGGAAGACTTGAAGTGAATAATTGATCCAATATTTTGAAGGCGTCTGACATTAGGAACACTTTTTGATAGCATTTCAAGAAAACATTTATTATATTATTATTTCTAAATATTTTTTTTTCATTTGAATGAAAACTACTTTAAGATATAGTGAGAAATATTTATCATAAATAAAAAAAATTTTGACTAATGTCTGAATACATTTGTGGTTCAGATTTCTGAGAAAACTTAAAGATAAACTGAAGAGACGTTACGAAAATTGACGTTTTTATCAATAGTTGAGTAAAATTAGAAATATTTTTAATGAAACTCAAAAACAGAGATCAAATTATATGATATGTTGTGTGAGTTTTAATCATTAATTCAACGCTTAATTTTATATTGAATGTTAGCTAAGGTTTTGATTATCAAATCAAATAATATTTGCTATTCATATGAAATGTTCCGCATTTTCTTCAATCGATTCAATGCATCAAAACTTTTGACATTTAAATGCTTTGAAGGATTAAAAAAAAGTAAAAGAAATAAATATTAAAATATCTCTCATTTCAGCAACGATTTTATGATTCAGTTTTTACTCTTTTTCAGACATTTTTGAGATTAGTTATAAATTATTCACGAAATGAAAAAAATATTTTTTTTGGCTAAAGAAAGGTATGATTTGATATAAATACTGAAAGAACTGTTGGTTTATGAAAAGTTTTCTTTTACTAAAACAGTTATAAAACATTTTATTCTTATTTCTTTTGGACAACATTTCAATTGAAAGAAGACTTCTTTAAGAAGTATATTGTGCTTAAAAATGACTTTAAATTTTCATATTTTTTTCATTCATTTTATGTTTGAGATTATAAAAAAGAAACCTTTTATTTAACGATTACTGCAATCGTTTCACGCCTTTTGAATATGAAATGAATTTGAAATGAATATCAAATTATCGCAAAAATATATTTTCAAATCTAAACTAAATTATTATTTACTGTATTTTCAATACAAATATAAAACTTATTTAAACTAACGCTCAATCGGTTCAAAAGATATAAAGTATTGAGAACTAATCGATGACCTGTTCCTCGAAATAGTTTTCTTATAGTTTTGAAATATTAGCCAAATTTCAGTCAAAATCCATACGAATGGGAAGTGTGGTTGACTTAAAGGACGTGCACATTCCGTACATTCCGTACTCAATGTATTGTTTGATGCAATGATTGTCTATCAGATAGACATATACTCTATCTTTATAACCCTTTTTACAGTAATCTCAACTAATTATAACAAATAAGGGGTTCAAAAATGTTTCGCTATTTATATGCAATTTAAGTACACTATATCAGACCCTGATATTATAGTCCAGGTTTGATGGAACTGTCGTTTGAAGAGTGGATGGCATATGAAATGGTCTGATATTTCATATAACTATAAACAAAAGTACATTAAAATGTTTGAAATAAGTTAACCATAAAAGCAATTGCGAGAAAAACATTTAAATATAATATAAAACTCTCAAAACTAAAGGAAATTCAAATATAAAGTGTTTTCAATGCTTAGAAATAGACATTAAAAATGCATTTCAGACACGATTTATAGCCTTTAAATAGACATTTGAGTATATTTTGGACTTTTTTGGAGAATTATATTTGAAAAATTATTTTCTGTTATACGACTGAAATGTTTTCACAAAAATTTATTTTAAAATATTTTTTATTTTTTATGAAAAAGAGAAAAATATTTGTAAATAAAATTTTTTTATAATTTATATCTTTTTTTTCAATTAAAAAATGTTTTTGTTATAAAAAAAAAAGTTTTAAAACAACTGATATTTTTCTGATTGATTGTCAAAAAATGGTTTAATTAAATTAATTGCTAAAACCGTTGAAAACTTAACCCCTTTTTAACTATGCTATCAATCATTCGATATTTTTTTGTTTTATTTAAACTATTTTCTTATGTTTTAATAATTATAAAATGAAACGTCAATTCTGTCACAAATAACAGGAATGGATAGGAATAGAGAGAAACACAATTGTGAACAATCGTGAGAAGAGTTTCATAACAAACAATATGTGCTGTTTCAGGGGTTTTAAGGGTTAAGCCCTTGTTTTGAATGTCATTTTCAATGATTATATGATATAATAGTTGAGTAAATGTCTTGAAATTCATCTTAATTTTGATTCGGTTTATACGAGAAGAGAATGTTTTGAGGAATTGAAAAGTAGTTTATATTATTTGATCTATCATTAGATGAAAGCATTCATCAATCACTTGATAACAGTCACAACAACTCCTTTTAGACATGACTTCATCGCAAACATTAGCCGAAGTATAATAATAAGTGAGTCCTTAGAGTAGGAAATAAGGAATGAATTGAGACTATTATACAACAGTTAAACGACTCAAAGACTTCTTAAGACTTCCTAAACATAATTTGATTATAACTTTCACAGAAAATGAGCGCTCGTTTCGCACTTCATTATAGCCAATGTCTATTGAAATATCTTTTTTTTCTCATTTTATTCGCTATAAAAAAGATATCATTTTTTCTTATTCAAAAATTTTCATTACCATTGAATTCAAAGATATTGTAATTTCAATGTTTATATGAATTCAATAGAATTTTTGTATTCAAATAAAATATTTTTCATTCAGTAATTTGAAAATAATTATTTGAAATAAGATTTTTTTAGAAAAAAAAAATTTTAAATAATTTTTTTCGGAAATAACAAAAATATGATTACATTGTGTGTGAAAAACGAACGGCAATTCTATAACTTTGTAACAATATTTTTGTACAAAATTTTTTTCATTGCGTGAGAATTCAAACTGTATTTTGAGAAAAGAAATACTTTTTTGGCAATCATTGAGCTTTTCATTGATTGAATTGACTATAAGTTTATCGCAATTTTCATACAATTTATTCGATAAATGATTTATGAGATAAGTATTGATCGAAATTATGAACAATATTTCAATTATTTTTTATAATCAATAATTTCATTCATATCTAATGCCATCAAATGATCGCAAAGTTATAATTTAAAGGTGAAGTCGAGTCACTTATGGAAGACCCGGCTCTTATGCATTGCATGACTTTGAACACTTTATTTCTTATTTGTCTGACTTTCCAAAGCCAATAGAGCTCTTGGTCTGGAACTGAAGCTCACAATTAGTTATTATTTAAACACATTATATATTACCAGAGCTCAGGCCTAACACAGACTCCTTCGTGAGGCTCACCATCTAATCAGTCAAAACAAAAACCAATTTAATGGTGAAATGGCTTGAATTTCAGGCGACTCTCAGGTTAATAGTCTTCATAACAAGGCTTAACAGTATTTGCCTTAAAATTATGTCTTAAAAAATGATAAAAACATTGTTTTTATTTATTGCTTAATGTTTTTCCGCTATTTTTAAATAACAATTTTTTTGGGAAAAAGTTTCTGATGTGAAAAAACTATTCATTTTTCTAATTTTCACATAAGCTTTACATATGGAAAGTCAGCAAAAAATGCTTATCAGTCAAAACAGTAATATTTTTAAGAGAAAAGTTGTAAAACTTTTTTTATGCACACAATATTTGGCTCAAATGGTCTGCAGTTAAAGTCGTGTCACAAATAGTTTATCATTTCATCTGTTTGTCAGTCAAAACATTTTTCTATACTTCTGTCACAAAAATATTTTCTTAACATTAGTGCCGATTCATCAAAAAAAATACCTGATATAAAATCTGAAGAGAGAGCGAGCGAGAGAGAGAGAGAGAGAGAGAGAGAGAGAGAGAGAGAGAGAGAGTCAGGTTCGGTGACATTGAAGATTTGAATGGATTTTAGGGTTTGTAATAAATATAAACAATTGTATAAATGAATGTAATTGACCCTAAAAAAGAAATTTTAGGGGTTTTTGTTAATCTTGTGATTATATAAAATACTTTTATAGACCTGAGGGGCCGTACACTCGACACACCCTGTCGTTAAACTGAACCAAAGTATCATTTGTTATACAATTGAATTTGATTTATAAATCATTTATAAAAAACTATAAAAAGTCTATTGATTTTCAATTCGTTATTTGAAAGTGAATTGAAGTGAAAAATAAAATAAAGTTTTATTTCATAAATAGATTTTGATTATGTTATTACAGGTCAGAGGATTTCACACACAAAGAGACAGTTCATTTAGTGGCGAATCTAATGTCAAAAAATCCAGTTATTCTTAATTCAGATTTCATTATTGAATTCAGTCTTCGTTTTCCAAAAATGAGTGTTAAGTCAGAAAAATAAAAGACAAAAAAAACAAAACAAAAAAACTTTATCTCAAAACTAACTTTTGAAAACTTAAGTGAAAGACGACATAGTTTCTGATTATCGCACAAATCATTAGACGATTTGATATAATGTTTGCGATCACGAAATCACTCAACTGTTCACTACATTCAGGTTAACATTGAAATTAAATTTCATTTTCTTTGAGAAAAAACGAGAAAAAAATGTTTTAAACATTTTATTAAAAATTATAAAAAATCGTTAAATTAATTAATATTTTTTTTTGTTAAATATAGAGAATATTCAGCAAATGTATTGGAAGTAAAAGAAAGTAATTAAAAATTCTTATCAAACAAATCAATGCCTGAAATGAATCTCACTTTCAAACCAAAAAATGATTGAAAAGCCGACAAAACACTAAAAATTAAAAAATGATTTTTTTTCCTATTATTGAATCCATGATTGAATGCTTCGTCTAATAATAGGAATGGTTTCACACAAATAACTCTTATATTTCCAGTGGTATTGAGGCATAAAATCTTATAAATAGCACTCAATTACTCTTTAAGTTTTGAAATAAACAGCAAATTATAATTAAGAGGTATTTTAGTTGAAAGCCTTTCCTATCCTTCCATTCACTTAATTAGCCCTAAGAGTAAGTCCTGAACTTTAGGTCGAAAGACATTATGCAATCATAATTGTCTCAATTGAATACAAGAAAAGCATTTCTTCCGACAAATAATAATAAGAATAATATTTAGTTATAATAAGCGCTAAGAGTTCTGTGAGTTCTGTGGGGGGTATGACTCAAAACAATCAGTCCCTTCAAAGCCCTTGTTATTTGAATCAATTCTAAGACCACAAAAAAAAAGTATTTAAAGATTTTTGTTTCAAAAACACTTTTGATTTGAATTTTGATTGTGTTTCAGGTCTCACAACAAGCAATACCCAGGGTCATTTAGACGAGCCGTAAACAATGTGTATAGCTTACTTGTTGGCTGAACTCTTCCCTTTAAGGGTAATAATACGAGAAACAAATCCAGGGTATGTTTTATTATTTATAAATTCATGAAATGCTGTTTTATATGAATAATGCAAAACACAATTTATGTACAATTTATTAACCAAATGACAGATACTTTTGGTTTTACTCCTTTTGAAAATGCATTTACTTTTCGCAAAATATATATCATTTGAATCGCTTTTTTATGTGGTTTTGGTTTTCGTATTCTATCAGTCATTATAATAATGTCTAGTATTTTAAAATGTATTGAAATATAATTTGAGATCATTTTCATTAATAGTATACTTTGTTTCACAACGTATTCCTATAGCCAAACATATCCTTATATTTTTTTATTGCAAATTTATTTTTATTATTATTAATAACTTGTTGTCAGTTATATAACTGAAAAAAACTATATGAACAGAGAATATGAGAAAACGATTTATTTTTTATTAAAATTTATAATTAATTTTCAAAGAATTTTTTAAATAAATAAATAAAAAGTAATTTTTTCTGATAAATACATATTTATTGCAACCAATGGTTCGGATAATTTGATTTATGAATAATTAAAAACAACTTCTCTTTTATGTAAAACAAAAAAAATGCGAAAATTATTAATAATATAATTATTATTCATAAAAAATAACAAATTAATGATTTCTTTCATTTTATTAATAAATTACAAAAAATTGAAATTAAATTTTGTTTGTTTTTTCACATTCAAAATGTTCATCAAATCGTGTGGTTTTTCGTTCAAAAATTATTAATCAGTAGTTTTAGTAATTCTTATAACAAATTATAGCCAATTTTTTTCGTATTAAAACAAATCTTTACTTTTAATCAATGGTTGGGATGTTCTTTAAGATAGACTTTGAGCAATGTATAGAACCTCTGGTCAGACAGAAGTCATTGGAGAACACAATGTATGAAATGTTTTACATATAAGACCTGTTTTTATTGCACTCAACCCTAAAGCAAACATTTTTAATGATTCAATACATTTGTAAATGAAAAATACATTTCATTCCCGTCTCATAATTAGCAACAATTAGAATGAGGGCCAACCGTCCGGTGTGTGTATACCCGCTTATCGACATTTCCCACTGAGTTTTGAGATGGCATGAGCGACAAGTGCCGATCACTCCACTCTTATCGCTACTATTTTCACATCTTTCCACATATTTCTCTTTCAGATCACAATTACTAATCTCTTGTACTAATCGCGAACAAGTGTCTACCCCCTGACAGTCCCACAATTAAGGGGCAAACGTAATCTGAAAATATATTTCGCTCATAAATAATGAATTATTTGAAATTAAATCTATATTTTCATAAAACAAATGGATTTTAATCTGATTTTTCATTGGGAATCGCATTCACTTTGAGAGCATTGCAACGAATATTGCTTTTGAAATGAATTATTAGACATAAACTCATATAAAAATTTTTATACTTAAGATCTGATCCGTCAAAAAAATTTATTGGTTAATGAGAATTGAATTTCATAGACTTATACAAAGGTTAGGTCAAACAGCCGGTGCGTTAAGACATGGGCTTTGCGTTATTTGTAAATTATGTGCAAAAAATGATAATCACTTTTATTCAGCGATTATTTTTTTATAAACTTTTTCTTCCGATATATAAAAAAATGTTTTGATATTATAAAAAACATTTATTATCTTTGTCTTTGAGTTCAGAAAATATAGTTTTTATAACATTTCAAACGTTAGGAAATATCTTATTAGTCAACAAATCGATACAAAAAATGTCTTTTCTCGCAGTCATTATATATTTTTGATGAACAATACATTTCATACAAAGTCTGTCATTCAGAAAATGTGACAAAAATTACTCAAATTTTACTATAATTTACGCAACGAGTCGTCAGATGTCTAGCTTTCGGGTTCTGTCGAACAAGTTTGAAGGGCACAGACAGCCAGAAAGCACAGGTAGACTCAGGCTGAAGCCTAACCATCTATTAGTAGTGCACTGCGAACAGTGAGAGAGAGGATATGTGTTGAATGTATAGTGAATTGAAGGCAAAGTCAGTTCATATACTGATCATTATTAGGCCTCTTAAGCGTTGGTGAAGTTCTCTCCAAAGATATTCAATGGTTTGGGTCGAGAACAGACTGACTCTCCCATCCCTATCCATGCCTTAATGGCCGGTTCATTGCTATTCACATAATATCTGTGAAACAATGAAAGAACTTTTTTTATAACAATATCAACGAAAAAAGTCTTCATTTGATATTAGTGGCGAAAAGTGACTCAAATACTCATTAATGTAAGAATCAGTGAAAGAAATGCCATTTTGACGCCAATTGTTGAAAATCAAAATTCATTGCAAATTATATCAAACTTTTCATTTGATTCTAATAATAATAACTGCAAAAAGTCAGTCATATTCTCAAAGTCTCGATTGTTTGCCGCATAGAGAGGAAAGCCGTTAATGTCTTCGACAATTATGGCCAACAAAATCGTTAGAAACAAAAACAAGAGAATCACTAATAGTTGTTCACTTCTTGTCGCACTTGTGTTGGAATTAACGCTTTTTTCTTGTATTAATGGCCAAAGTAATGGTAAGACCGTTTTACACCATTTCCTCATTTTTTTCCTATTAATTCCTATTATTTCAATTCATTAAAAGTTTTATTGAAATTATTATTAAACAATAGTTTGCATACAATATATGAGTTCGCATTCAATGCTTCGTTGACTATAGTTTTGATCTTTAAAACCGCAAAAAATAAAATCTATTTTTGAAATTAATTCATCAAATTATCTTTGATTTTATTGTTTCGTATAATTTGTTCACAAAAAACAAAAAGATTATTGAATTCAATGAAAATAATTATATGAATTGATTATAATATTTCGTTGAATTCCAGGTCTATTTGTGTTCAGGAATTTGTAATTTGATTTTTTATCGCTAAATAATATCATTGAAAGAAAAATTCAATATTTTTTGTGCTAATATTATTCGCGATTATAATAACTGATCACAACTTAGGGTCACATTTGGCCCAAAGGTCTGACTTCTCTCTTCTCTCCACTCCTGAGAACTGTTCGCCAAATCTTTTATTATGAAATCAATTGAACAAAAGCCGAACTCAAGCCATAATAATGAGAAAATACAGAGTATATACACTTTAATAGTTGCGGCGCTGAGAAAATGTTGAGGGTTTTGAACATTTATTATTTATTAGTAGAACTAAACTCCATTTCTTACCACCGGTGCTAACAATCACTAAAATTTATTATCGTTTTGTTTAGTTTTCTTTCGATTAAATCAAATAAAATAATCACAAAAAAAAGTTTTGAATAAAGTGTTTCCCATTTTTTGCATTCAATATATACTTTATATAAATCTCTTTCAAGTAATTAATGGATAGTCGTCTTAGGGCTGAGTCCAAAGGAGTACTTTTTAGCCATTAATTGTTAAATAAAAAAATTTCTTACAATTGTATGTCAAGAATATATATACAGTTCTTAACAAATATCGAAATGATTTGTTGCATAGATTGCACGGACGGTATCGTGACTTTTGAGTTGTTAACGGCACAGGTAGTCATCAGCCCTTCCAAGTCATCGACGAGATTGCAGGGAATATCACATCTAACGGAGTGTTTGGAAATCTGTTTGAAGAACAATACGTGCAAAGCATTTAACTTTGAGACGGGATTATGTGTATTACTGACTACACCCAACGAGCAGTCATCTCAATCCGAGCCCTCATCCCAGTCCCAAATGCCTGTCTACACCATATATGCACAAAAGATATGCCTAAAGGGTTTGAATGAATACAATTGAATGCAATTAATTAAAAGTGATTTAATGACAAATTTTTATATTTATAGACAAAACAGGCGCCTGTAGTCGAGGCCGAGGGTGGGCTTTCGAAAGGGTTAAGGGGTATGAGTTGAGGAAATACAGCCGAAAGAGTGTTAAAGCGATGACACGACTGGAATGTATGCAAATATGTCTCAACGAAAACGACTTTGAATGTCGGTCTGCGAACTATGACTACGAAACAAACGAGTGCTCCCTTTCCGATATGGACAGACATACGATCAATGTTAACGAAGATCTCAAGTCAAGAAACTTTGGGCCCTCTTCTGGTTCGGGAGATTATATCGAAAACAATTGCATTCAGGGTTTGTATAGATTTTTATAACAGAAACAATTCAATTGAAATTCACTTTTGTTTTTGTCTTTAGAGCCGAAAAAATTTTGTGATTTTTCTACAATTAATGGAAAGATATTAAGAACTGTTCACTCGGTCTTCAATGGTATCGAATCGATCAAAGAATGCAAAGAGAAGTGTCTGAACAGTCGATTCCGGTGTCAATCATTTGATTTTATTAACAATATCTGCCGTTTGAGTCATTTGGATAAGAATTCTTTGACGCATATCGAGAGCCCATACCTGCAAGTGGTCGGTGCGACCACTTATGAACTCCTCATGTGTTACAACGGTATTCATCAAAAGAAATCTGTCTTTCCTTTCAGAAAAGCATTCAATTGAATCACATCTTTCAATAGAGTCTATTATAGCCAAGGGTTCGGCACCTGAGGGTCTGGTTGTGTATTGAATTGAATGACTCGGGGGTTCAATGAGAAACAAATCAATTTAATTCCCACTGTTTTTGCAAATCAACGACCTTTAAGGGGGTATTTCTGATAGCAATTTCCTGGCTATTCCTTAACAAAGCGTGAATTTCAATATAAATGCCTATTATTATTGGTTTTCATTGTTATCGAATAAAAAATAACTAAATGTTTAAAATTATTATTTATTTTCTATCGAATATATATTATATGTAATCAAAACCAATAGTTTTTTTGTAGATATCATTCAATTCGCGGAAATGTTTCTCAAAAACCAATGGCTTTTATTTAGAGAAAAAATAGCTTTTAATTGAATTTTATTGCAATGCAAAAAATGTTTGCTTTTTTGTATTCTGTTTTTTTCTGTTTACTTAACGACATATTATTTTCATATCAACAGTAACGGTGAGCTGTCGGGCCAGGGATATGGTGACCAGAGTCAGGACCAGTCGTCTCTTCAATGGAAAAATCTATGCCAAAAATAAACCAAACAATTGTGTGAACGATATCAGCAATAGTTTGGAGTTTGACATCAAAATGAAATACAATTCCGACGAATGCGATGTCAGACAATCAACTGATGGACAGTTCACTAACGACATTGTTATACAACATCACGATATGGTCGTCACCACAAGAGATCTGGCGCTCGGAGTCTATTGCAAGTTCGATGTCTATAACGATAGCATAGCTTTTCTCGACCTTATCATTGATGGGTAAGAAATGATTTTTTTGTTGTCTTTTAATATACAATAATTGCATTGAAAAGAAAATAATATTTTATTATTTATTTTTTGCATCCCTTTCCCAAACACACAAACTATACAAACTTCAGTCATTTATTAATAATTTAATTTCAATTAAACAACAAATTTAGTCATTATTTGCAATATAAAGTCAATTCCATATAAGAGACAATCATTTAATTCAAATCTATTTCAAATTCATGCAATTATTCTCTAAATACCTATTATTTGAGTTTTTTCATTCATTTCAAACAAAACCATTTATAAAATCAAATACAAATACAGTATTTTTTTTTATTTCCTCGTCTGAACAAATAGTTTTCAAATGCAGTTTTAGTTTTTATATTTGATTTGAATAACAATTTCATTCATTTATAATAATTATTTTTATACTAATAATACTAATCGTTTTGATGTAATCAAAGATGAAATCAAAAACAAATACAAAAACTAATCAAATGTTTGAATATTAAATGCTTATTAACGTTAAGAATAACTTAAAATTAATTTATAATTTGTATTACAATTAACAAATATTTTGAATAACATTTTTAACTTCGCTTTCCGTAAGGACGAAGTATATAATTTTGGTCTTCCACCGCCCCC
>JAQIXR010000381.1:0-29882 GCA_034700825.1 Quadroppia sp. Gr-Ori-00064 | reverse complement strand
GTTGTCGTTAACAAAATAGATATCATTAAAGTCGATGACTTGTCCGAAGACAAGCGCCAACTCTTTGACGAACTCAAGAAAGACAATATACCTGTCCTTCATATGAGTACTCTTACCAATGATGGCGTTTGTGAGTTGAGGAACGAGGCCTGTGATCTACTACTGGCCCATAGGGTCGAACATAAGGTGAAGTCGAAGAAAATTGATTCGCTTTTCAATCGAATCCATGTCTCCCAACCCATAGCCAGGGATGAAAAGGTATTGCTTTTGTGTTTGTTTTGTAGTTCTAATGTCTTTAGTGATGATCAAGAGATCCAACACTTATTGCAAACATGACGACTGTCTTGTCTTCGAGAAGACTCTGATTGTTTGCTCTCATTCTTAGACTATATTTTCATTTATTTATCACTAAATGTATGGTTTGTTCCCACTGTTAGGAAAGGCCGCCATTCATACCGGAGTCAGTTTTGTCTAAACGACAAATGATGGAAAGGGAGGCCCAGAAGAAGAGACTCGAGCGCCATATCGAAGAGGAATTGGGCGACGACTATATCCTGGATCTGAAGAAGAATTATGACATCGAAGGCGAACAGAAATATGATTTGATTCCAGAGATATGGAACGGACATAATATCGCAGACTTCGTAGACCCCGATATTCTCAAGAAGTTGGAAGCGCTTGAAAGAGAAGAAGAGCTTCGAATCAATTCTGGATTCTATGACAACTCGGATGTGTCTGAAGACGAAGAGACGGTCGAAATGAGAGGTTTGGCTAAAAGGATAAGAGAGAGGAAGGCTATCATGAAAGTCGAGCAACGGATGAATCAAACAAATAGACCAAAACTTCCTCGAAATCCACGAAAGGTTTGTTTGGATCTCCTTTTCATTCCATATGTCCTTTGAATCGATTCTGTGATGATTTCCAATACCAAAACCAAACATCAGAATACTTTTGATGATTAAGTTCTGCTACTGAGACCCGGATTAGTTTAATCTATTTTAGTCTTGTTTTTTGCATTCAATTAAAATTTGTTTCAATTTATGACAAATAGAGAGAACGAAGTGTTAGTGGACTTCGGGGTCAGATGAGAGGACTGGGAGTCGATATGGACAGCGATGAAGAGGTGAGTCGTCTGTTATGTCAACGAATTGATTGCTCTTAAACCAAATGATGAAACAGTCCACCAACTCGTAGAGCACTTCAAGTGCCCGATGAATGAATACCTGGCTGTGCACCACTCTGACGATACCTTTCCTTCCGTCCAATCAATTCTTTGCATTTCTATCAATGCTTTCAATAATTGCTTTTCGTTTTAGGGTTTGAATTACGATAAGGCAGTGGTTGGCGAACGACAGACCCGACCTCTGAAGCGAGTGCGTGAGGACAGCGAGGGTCGGGTGCGGAGCAGTTCGAAAGCCCCGAGAGACAAGTCGGGGATGAGAGATGTGAAGGTATGTCGTGTTTTGATTGGTTCGCAGTCCTATAGTTATGATTACATTCCTATCGATCATATAATATCTGATGAATACTTTGAGAGCTTTTTAACCAAATGAACGAAATCTGTGAAAAGAGATTGTCTTTGGGTTTGAGACAATTGTCTAATGTTTTGTCTTCTCATTGAACAGATGGTCAAAAAGGTTAGGTTTATGGCAAAGAAGGCACAGAAACCTATGAACCGGAACGCCCGCAAAGGAGAGGCCGATCGGAAGATACTGAACGTCAAACCCAAGCACTTATTTGCAGGGAAGAGAGGTTTGGGTAAAACTCAAAGGCGTTGAGGGATTTAAGGGGTATTTTTTGATAAATAAATTGTATATAAATTATTAAAAATAAAATTAATAAACAATTTGTAATAAAATTATTGAAATGTTATTAAAAAAATGCTTTAATTTCCGAATCGTAATCCACGGCACTGTTTGCAGGGGCTCTTTGCTGTCCATAATGTCCCAGCTCTTTAAGGGGTATATAATGTGTGCCATCTATGAGACAATGCATTGATTGTATGCTTTCATCACTTTTTAATGTTTACAATCAATTGATCCAAAATTCAATGTTTTTTTAGTATTATTTTTATTAATAAAAACTTTATTTAATTTAAAATAATTTAATTTAAATAAATTTAAGCCAAAAATGAGTGAAAATAAGTCCAAAGTTTTGGCTAAAAAACTGATGAAAGAGTTGTCGGACACGAGAAGAGCTCTTGAATTGAGTGAACAAATTAACGATATTTTCACGAAAATCGATAAGATTTCGGAGGAAGTGATTGATGTCTCGAACCAATTGGCGGATGAGGTCTTAGACAAGGATGACAATCCAAGACTTGAGAACTTCCAACACTTGAGGGTTGAGTTGATTAACAAACGCCAGAAAATGGTTAAAAGACTGCAAATGTTGAGAGAAGTGCAAACCAATGGATGTCTTCTTAATGTCAGTCGAATGCCATACAAGAGGACCACAGACAAGACATTTGTCATCAATGGTAAGGAAGTGTTCGTCGAAGGAGTCAATTATGATGTGCTGTCCATCGATGACGAGACCGAAGTCGAGGACAGCGACGACGAGACGGAAGTCGAGTACAGCGATGACAACGACACCGAAGACTCGGATCAGACGTCCAACTATTCTGGTGGAGGGCTGGCAGTGAATCGCAAGCGCAAACCGAGTCCACGGAAGCGAATAATTCCCGAACGGTTTGTGTCGTTCCCTAAGAAGAGCCGTAGATCTAATGGTAGGCCATGACTGACCACTTGTTCCACTTCTTGACCATTGAATCAATTAATATAATAAGGTCTCAACAACTGATTTCTACTCACAGGACAGTTGGCTATCATCTGCGCCCTCACATCCATACTCTTATTTGCAATTATGTCGCTTTTGATCCTTTAATCACATATTCATTGCATCTTAAGATCAAAACTTCATTGCATTTCATTGCAAACAATTTGTCAATTCATTTGAAATTATTATCATTTTATATATGATTTGAATCCAATTAATCAATGATTTGTTTTTTCTTCGTTTAAACACTTTTTAAATTAATTTATATTTCAATAAAAAATTAATTATTTTTAAAAATCAAAAGTTTTTTGTTTTGTTCTCAAGTGATGGCCAGGGATTGGGTTGGAATGCAATCCAATGTGCAATCGAGTGGTTATTAATAACTAAATTATGCCAAATATAGCCTTGAAGTGAAGAACAATCCCATTCCTCCCTTTCCTCCCATACCTCTAACATCAATCCTATCATTATTATACAATTCATCAAACATTGCCATTGAATGCACTTTTGCAACAATTGTGTCACAAATGAAATACTTTTTATAAATCAATTCAATTTTGAATAAAAAACAAAAAAAGTTATATTTTTTCAAATATTCGATAAAAACTTTTCTCATATATTATTATAAACTCGTTATAAATATTACATCCAATTCTATATACCGTTAATGTGTTTTCATATCAAATCATTATTCATTAAATTTGAAAATTTTAAACAATTTATTGTGAATTAGTTTTTCAAAAGAATATGATTTTAATCTAAATATAAGTTATGTTTTGTATTCAAAATCAGTTCAGAGTTCAAAAATCAGACCAAAATAGTTGTTATCGTTTGATGTATACGAAATGAGAGCCAAAAGTGTCTATAATTTCTATATCTTTAATACAATACTCAATGGTGTGATCAACTCAAAGGCAGTGGTTTTAATTCAATACAATTAGACAGTATTTGATCCATAATATCAACTCTAAACAAAGTTGTGATGATTTTGTCAAAAGGGGTAACATTTTGACGAAAACCGTCTTTTGATAAAACGTTGTTTATTGACGACTGTCTAATGTGTTCATTGCATGCATTGCACACTCATTGCAGACCTCAACAGACGTTAAGTGAGTGTCGAGTCGTAAACATAAACAGTGTTTGCGATCCGAGGCTTAAAAACATTGGTTTTTGTATTGCATTTCAAACCAAACACTGATTCACACGAAAAAAGTGAACTAAAAAACAATAAAAATGTGTTGAAAAACAACTGTTTATTTAAGACTTTGTTTAATCAATTCATTGATTGAATTAATAATTAATATTAATTACAAAGCAATGACTGAACAAAATATGTCTCAAAAATATCACTTCATTTTCAATGTTTTACTTCATTTAAAGTGATTTCAATTGAGTTTTAAATGCTTTTAATGTAAATATTATTTGATTTTTATTATTTGTTTTCGTCTTTATTTGGTTTTGTATTAATTAAAAAGTCTTTACTCTGTTTTCATTACAATTACGGATAAAAATACATTTAATTATTAATTTAAAGTTTAATAAAACGTTTTGTTTGAAAATGTGTTTCAATTGTGTCTGAAATGTGAAAAAGTGTTGAAAAACATATTTTTGATTAAAACTAATTATTAATAAGCGATTCGTTTGACTCACAATTGGATTAATGTTGTGTTCATTTGAATAGCGATTAATACAATAAAAACCATTAATTGATTGATTGATTGCACAATCAATTCGTAAACAATTAAATGTTTGTTAAATATTAAAAAGTTTTTTATTACAAATATTTATATAAATATTTTTATCAACACTTTGTCGTTAAGATTACATAATCGTTGAACACTTGAAACGCCTTTCAGTTCATAATTGCTTTTTAATTCAATATTTTTTTATTATAATTATTAAAATTCAAACAATTTTCTCAATTTTCAAAATAATATTTCGTTTTTTGTGAATAAGTTTTTGTTTGAAAAACATTTCAATGATTTTTGTGAAGAAATGAAAAGTATTTTTTGTGTTTTGACACACATTTCAAATGCGATTAAATTTATATTAAATATTAATTTAAATTCACATTTAATTTGAATATAATTTTGAGACAAAACAAAAAAAAAGTTTTTGATTGTGTTTTTCGTCTAAAACTATGTTATTATAATTGGATTAAATGAAGACAACAAAAGTTATGCCATTTTTTGGTCATTCAAAAAGTGGTTATTATTTTGTTTGAAAAAATAGACATTTTTTTGATAATAACAACTGTTTTGTGAAATAATAATAATAATTGAAATATAAAATAACGGCTCAATTGAGGCGAATAATTAGAGCACCAGAAGAATGAGTGATAAAGTGAAAGTAGCCGTTCGTGTCAGGCCTTTCAATAGAAGGGGTATTTGTCTATTTTTATATATACCCCTATTTTTGTCATAAAAACTATTATATATTTTATTATAAATGAAATGTTTTTTATTGTCTTTAAATAGAGATTGAATTGAATACAAAAAATGTGGTCGAAGTGAACAGAGATCAGACAATACTTCATAACATCAATGGTATTAAAGGCGATAAAGGGCTTCGTTCACCAAAAGTGAGCAAAACTGAAATTGCATTTTATTTTGTGTGAAAAATATTTTTTATGTCTTTTATGTCTATAAATATATTTTTTATTTTTAAAACAGTTATTGAAAATCGTTTTTTCATTATATTTATTGAATTTATTTATAAATTTAATATTTTTTTCCATTCATTTGTATTTCAAATGTTTTTATTTATATTTTTAGAAAAAAATGTTTTTATATTAAGTTTAAAAAATTATTTTCTTCTCAAATGTCAGTAAAAGTAATGAATCATTAATTTACTGAATATTACTTTTTTTTATTCAAATTCTCGTTTAATTATCACATATTTTATAACAATTTTCTCATCGATTGCTTTGAGTTTTATTTTTTGTTTTCAAAATTGTTTTATTATTTTTTTTCATCAAAACTTGATTTTACGCTAAAATAACAATTTTGTTATATTTTCTTTGAAAAATGGTTTGTTATGAAGTGGAATAGCCTAGAGGCAACTTTGTCGCCCCTTGTGAGCCCCTGTGACCCCATGTCCTCCAATTTGAAAGATTAGTAATTGCTTTGATTTTCCTTTTGTTTTCAAGAGTTTTAATGAATATTTTGATTGAAATCAAATGTATTCTCGTTTTTATGCATTAAATATCAAATTATTTATAATTGATTTGAGACCTGATTTCAAGCCATTTGTGTTGTCAGACATTCAATGCATTTTCAATACAATAAGTGTTTTGAAAAAAGTATTGATTATATGGTTTTGATTTTTTTACGAGAAATTGTTTTTATTTTTGGCCAAAAAGTGTGTCAATTGCTGTGAAATCGATCCAAATATAAAATAATTTCAGTTTAATATTGAAAAGTAATTTCTTGTTATATAATATTCATTGAAAAAAGTGAATCATTTTTAAGCCTTATTTCCGAAAAGACATTCAAATGCCTATATATTTAGTGTTAATTCATGTGAGAAAATATTGAAAATATAATTTTATAAGAAATGTATTTTATTTTAAGTCAAAAACTTTGTAATAAAATATAATTATATATTCACTTCATATACACAACAATTGATAGACAAAAATAGCAAACAATTTATTAAAAATTCAAAACAATTTTATTTCTCATTCGAGAAGTCAATAAAAAATATTATAATTTTAATTTAATGACAATTATATTCATCTCTACTTTATATGAAGTCAATCATGTGTTCAATGGTTTCAGGTTTTGTTGGACTAAAAAAATTCTCAAACCATTAGAAAATGTTTGGAAACAATTCAAAAATTATTCTTACATTCAATTATTTTTTGTTTTCATATATGTTTTGAAATATGTTTTACAAAAACTGTTTTTTTATTCAATATTTCATAAAAATTTCAAACAGAAGTCAATCGAAAATTAGGATAAATGGAAAAATGTTTGAAATATTCACTAATAAATAGCACAATATTTTTAAATCAAAATTCATTTTTCATGAATTCATTCGACAACGAAATCAATATATATTTATGTATTCAATAATTTGTTGACACGTTTTAGACATTCATTTGTTAGAGACGATGACGAAGATTATTATCAAAGGGTGTAAAAGGGGCTAATTTAATGACGGAATAACGGAGTATTTTGTTCAACGATTGAGTCTATTATAAATATGTGATAAAAAATGAGTTCATATTTAGATATTTGATTCACTGCTAATGAAGTTAACAATTAATTAGTGATTAATTAGTTTATAATGTTTTTTGATTGTCTGATAGAATATTCAATTTGAAAACAATAGAGAAATTGTGAATACTATTGAATACACGATATTTATAAAGAGAATTATATTTTGTTTTTCATGTCTTCACATGAAATAACAGTCCATTCTTTTTTCCATTCTTTTTAGCCATTCTTTTCTTTAAAACTATTTTTCAACGAAAAAAAACTTTTATATACTATTCGTTAACTGTCGAAACAGTTGAAGGTCTCGAGCCCTACCCCTGGAGTCGGTGCCAAACGAGTATAATTATACGAATTTACCTTTAATTATACGTTATATTCGCTGGGAATCCGAAATACTTTACATATAAACTCTTCTCTCTATCTCTTGCTTATTGTGTTTACAGTATTTTCTTATGAAATAGACTTTTGTCTCATATTTAAGAATTATATTTATTGTACTCTTTTATAACGTTTTGTGATATCTCTTCTCAAAATTATATCCAATTTAAGTGCAATTATATAAAAACGTGAATCAAATGCATGTTTACGTATATAATAATACTTTTCAGTAGTTTTATTCAGTGGTTACGATTGAAAGGCATTAAAAACTTTTTGTTTTATTTTAATTGATTTAAATTATAAAATTGTTTTCATTTCAAAGTTTCTACGTTTTGAGACATTTTTAGAGCTGTTTGTTGTCAACAGTTGTTGTGTTTGTTGTTTTATTTTCTCAATTTTTAAGTCAATGTTTTTTTTGTGTTAAAAGAGTTATATTTTCTTTACTTTTTTTCTTTAACTATTATTTAGATTTCAAGCTCTAAATGATTTTTGTGATGAAATAAGTCAATGATTTTTCAAAAAATTTTAGTTTACTTTGAATTATAATAACTTTTTGTATTGCATTCACTTTGCAATGACTTTGCAATTATTATGAATAAAAATTTTTACAATTTTTAAAATTATTTTTTGATTGTTTTCTAATCCTTTTGTCGTTATTTTCAAAATTGTTTTTGTATTTTAATATAAATTTATTAAAAATATTTTACCTTAAGTTTAGATAATGTTTAGGATTTTTGGACCAATAGTTACCACCTATTTGTGTGAGGAAGTCTTAATTGATTTTCACAAAATTTATTATAAAAATAAAGTCAATTATTTCGTCATTTTTATCAATTAAATTGAAGTTTTGGTTTTGAATTATTTCTGTTCAAAACTAGAATATGTTTTCATTTTATTTCGTTATTTTCAGCAAAAGGTTTTCTTCTGTAAATGTTTGTTATTTAATGATAGCATTGAATTAAATCTATTATTAAATATCTCATAAAAAGTAATACACTTTTACATGAGTTCTAATTTTTTTGAAATAAAAGTGTTACTAAAAGTCACGAAATTTTTAAATTATTGTTTTCTAATAATAGTTTTTATTATAAAATATTTAAAAAAAATTGATTTTTTATATTCGTTACGAAACAAAGATTTAATTTTTTATTTTACAAATTAATTATTTTTTATCTTTGCTTTAATTTCGTCTGAAATTAATATAATTATTAATTATATATTAGAGAACATTTGTGTGAATATTAATGACTAAAAACATTTTTATTGATTTGTTTTTAATTGTGACTAAAATTAGTTTATAATTATGTCTTGAATTTATTTTTCTATAATTATTCTGTAATTAAAGTTAATAATAATTAATAATTACTTTAAAAGTTTAATAAAGTTTTGCTATTATTAAAAGAATTATATTGTATTTGAAAAAAATATTTCACAAATCATTTATCAATCAATGCTTTCAATTCAGACAATCATATTGTATTGGATGTGCCGGAGGTTAAAAAGGGTTATTTTCTTTAATAAACTCTTTTTTGTTGCTTCCCTTCAAAACTTTTGATCGATTTTTTTGTATTTCTTTAGTGAACACAAAATATATTATATTTTATGCTTCGATTGAATTCAAAACTTCTTTTATAATAATAATAATTTTCTTTCAAAATTGTCTTCACTTTCATATAGTCTACTAAAACAAAATATAGTCATGTCTTGAAAAGACTTATTTCTTCTTGTTTGACAAAATTGTTTTGTCATTGCTTTCGAAATATCGATAATAGACTTCACAATTGGATTGTCATCTCATATATGGGTTTTAATGTGAAATTAATGTCGACTTTCTTTTACAGATATAACTATTTGTCAAAACAATTCTTATCTCAATATCTCATTCTCTGTGAACTAAATTGCAATCAATAATGAAATTTAGGTAAAAATCATCGAAAATGAATCATTATTTTCATCGGAAATGATTTGATTTCACAAATATTAATCATATATTCCGACAACAAGTTTATCATTGCATTCAATAATCATTTGTTTGTCTGTTTTGTTGTTTGTAATCATTAAATATATTTTAAAAACTATTCTATTATTCATTGAAACAATTCACTCAAAACTGAACACATTTTTGACCTTCGTATACATATTCATATGAAATGATAATATGGTTTTGATGGTCATGTGTTATGAGGACAGACGTAAACAATTGGCAGCTTTTCATGAATAAAATTGAGTCCATTTTTTGATGAACACATCATTAAGAATAGGGTTAATAATAAGTAATGATACGACAAAACCTATGCTAATGCTTATGGTCTGGTATTCATTACTCTTTCGTTAACACAATGGCACTCGCAGTGGAACTGGTGGTTGATGTTGTTCTCAATCGCTGTTCTCTTAAGTATATATAGTTTTTATGATACAAACCATTAATTTTTTCAAATACTATTCCCATTATCGCATCATTTATTTCAATATGAATTTGCATTTATTCCTAAAATAATATAAATTTTGATAATATTTACTAAAAATAATATATTATTTGTAATTTGGTTTCATTTCGGGCTTTAATTCAAATCAAGTTTTACTCGAAATGCGATAGTTATCAAAAGGCTTGTATAGACCTGGAGCTCAAACTGGGCTCTTGTCTTATAGTAATATTTGTGTCTATTTCTCATACAATGGGAACGGCTGTTGGACTCAACACTCCGTTGAAGTTAAAATAGACTGAGAAATAGTATAAAAATTGCGAACAAATTATTAATGACTGTAATGGCAATGAATGGTTAGGTCTGTATTTCCGCTATTTATTCAAATTATGATATATTTTGCTTCAAAATAATCGCTTCGATTCACTCATTCAGAGTCATATCAGTCGAGTATAACTTAAGAGAGTTTTTCTTAATTTTATTTTTATTATTATTTTTTTTTCTCATGTTTTGTATACCAAACAAATAATTTTCATATATAAAAGCAATGTCTACTCAATTCTCACACAATTTAATGTATTTTTTGCTTCAGTTTATAAATTATTTATTCGAATACTTATTACAAAAGTAAAGATGAGTTGAAATAAAATAATTTACGAATCGATTTACAGACCATTCGCTCCGACATTGGTTTCTCAGAATCAATAGATTTCAGGCTAAGAATCGCTGAGATTTAGTGACTCATAAAATGAATGATTTGATGTCTTTTTACTGAAATGTGATTTTCTCTTAACTCTGTTCTTCTCGTCTGACACTAATGTGCATTCAGAGCACTCGTACCTAAAAGGATGTGTTTCTCTTCAGTTAAAACCATTAACAATGTCTCAAAGACTGAACATATTTTTTGATTAACGGAATTTTGAATTATAGAAAACCACAAAAAAAATGCAGACAATTGTCTGATAAGACCATAGGTTAAGACAAATGTTGTCTTCAATTCAATTCAAACGTTGACTCAAAATGTTTTTTGTGATAAAAGTCACAAATTTTGTGTTTAATTGAATTAAATGAATAAATGATTAATATATAAAAACTCTTTGTCTGACTCTTCTTGTATTGATTGTCGACCCGAACGACAACAACCGAACCGTTATATAGAGTCTATGAGTCGTCTTATTGTTGGAGTGCGGAAATGTAATAACTATAGCACCGGTAGATTTAGCCAATCATTTATGCCTTCGTTTCGCGTCAATTGATCTGACGTCTCGTCAGTTTGTCATCGCACCGGCAGTATTGCCGATGCCATCAAATGCACGCAATTGTTGTATAGACTGATAAGACGTCAATTTGTAATCCATTGTTGAAAACATTGTTTCAAAAAAATTATTTACATTTCATTGAGAAATACATTACTATTACTGTATTGCTTTGAAGTCTATTTCATTGACATAATATATAAACATTTGAGTCATATTCAAATACATTCACAACAAACATAACACACAATTAAAGGAAGGAATTGAACAAAATAAATGTTAATATCTAACCTTGCACATTTCAAATACATTTATTGAATGGAAAAATATTTATTCAAATCAATTAATGATTGAAAAAATTAATTGTCTTTTAATGTAATGCAAAAATATTTTTGAAAAGGGACACAAAAAGTATTGGCTTTTGTTGATAACCACCTGATAAAGGGGTATATCAATAAGTTATAACTTTTTTTGTAAATCCCTGTTCTTTTCTGCTCTTCTTAACACAATTGTATTTGTCATTCGTTTTGATTGACAGTTGAGTCAAAAATATAATAAAAAATTTATATTGTTTTCAATAATTGAAGTCAAAATCGATATCTCTTTTGACAAAAAGTTGTTTAGACTAAACACACTTCATGTCCGCTGTACTCCAAATACAGTATAATATTTGGAAAAGTCAGACAAAATTCATACACTATTTGTGTTGATTAAGTCTAATATTGATATCTGTTTTGTTTCTTACATTTGATATATAAATGTATTATTGATATTACTTTCGTTTCAATCGATTGTGGTCTCAAAGCGTGGGTTATGTCAGACATTAATGCGATAAAACCCTATCGCTGTAGTCATCGAATATATTATCTATACTTTATATGAATAGATTGTGGGCCAGTCTGTAGAGACTTCCTTACCCAGTGGGTGCAAATGGAAAGATATGTTTCGATGTTTTTTGTGGAGTCAATGAATTTGATTATAATTTATAAAAACCATTTAATTCAATGATTTTCTACCCATAGATACTGTAAACATAGAGCCAAACATTTGCCCAAAGATTCAAATTATAATAAATTTTTATTGACTTTTCTTTGCGATAACAACACAACAACAATCGGTTATACTTTTGGTTACCATTAGTTAAAACTGTATTAAACTATTTTATCTCAAACTGAACTCTTATTATCATAACTCGTAGTCCTTTCAAAACCCATATCAATATTGTTCGCAAAATATTATTAAACTTTTCTATTATATTAAACACAAAAATATATAACAATTGTTTTCGTTCTTTAGATTTGAAATCACTTATTGTTTTGCTCTAAATATAAAACTTATACAAAAAAGTCTTTCAAATGTTAAGCAGAAGAGAATTCAAAGAGAAATTCATAATCTTTGGCGTTGACTAAAAACCAGTTTAACTGTTGTTATGTCTTCTCTAATAAAAAATATTAGATTAAAAGAGAACTAAAAACTAAAACATTATATGAAGGAATAAATCACAAAAATGTATGCATTGCTTGACTTTGTTATCAATGCTTTTGAGTCAATGCCTCTAAATATTAGCTCTTCTTTAATACGTTAACAAATTTTCCATTCATTTGTGTTTTCAATATGTGTTTCATTTTCTCATATTCTTAACTAAATTATATATTCTGTGTTAGGATTGTCTCTACTTTTCTAATGCCATATCAGACCAGAACCAGGCGTTAAGAACGACAATAGAATTCAGTTAAGCATAACATGACTTTCGTGACGATATTTCGTTTATTTTTTGCTTATTTTTGCATTTATTCAATATTTTCGCTAATAATTCAAAACCTGATTTAATGTGAAAGTGTTGTAAGAGATTAAAAATACTGTATATAATAAAATTCATTATTCATTTGGTGTTTGATTCGAGAAAATGATTTTCAAAATGTATTACTGTTTTAATCGATAGTTTCGTGTCTTTCGACTCCTTTTTAATCACTTATTAATAGCTTTTATTTATTTATATTTTTCAATACAAATATATTTTAGTTTTCATTCAATTTTCATATATTTATTAATCTTCTTATCATTCCATTCGCACCGTTAGGTCTTTGCCTTTGACCACTGCTTCTGGTCTTTCGATGAGCGCGACCCAAACTATGCAAATCAGGATCAGGTGTACAACGACTTGGGGACAGCTGTCCTCCAGAGCTCGTTTGAAGGCTATAACGCCTGCATCTTTGCCTATGGCCAGACAGGCAGTGGAAAGTCATACACAATGATGGGAACGCCTAATGACAAGGGGCTAATACCACGACTCTGTGACGCAATCTTCGAGCGCATCGCTGCTAATACCGATCCGAACAGTAGTTTCAAAATAGAGGTCTCATATATGGAGATATACAACGAAAAAGTTCATGACTTACTCGACCCGAAGGGCACGAAACAGAGCCTCAAAGTGCGCGAACACAACATACTCGGCCCATACGTCGACGGACTGTCCACTCTCGCAGTCAGTTCTTTTGAAGAGATCGACAGTTTGATGGCTGAGGGAAATAAGTCCCGAACTGTTGCCGCGACTAATATGAACTCCGAGTCCAGTCGATCCCATGCCGTCTTCACGATAACCATTACCTGTTCGGTGTTCGACACCAGCGTTGAGGTCACGGGTGAGAAGGTCTCCAAAATGAGTTTAGTTGATTTGGCCGGTAGTGAACGGGCTGTCAAGTCGGGTGCTGTGGGGGAACGACTCAAAGAGGGCTCGAATATTAACAAATCGTTGACTACACTCGGATTAGTCATCTCGAAACTGGCCGATCAGTCGTCGGGGAAGAGTCGGGAACAGTTTGTGCCGTACAGGGACTCGGTGTTGACATGGCTTCTGAAGGACAACTTAGGGGGCAATTCCAAGACAGTGATGGTTGCGACCATAAGCCCGGCCTCAGACAACTTTGAGGAAACCCTATCGACTCTACGCTATGCCGACAGAGCGAAACGTATTGTCAATCACGCCGTCATTAATGAGGACCCGAACAATAGGATCATTAGAGAGCTCAGGGAAGAAGTGGAACAACTGAGGGAACAGTTGATGAATGCCACCCAACAGTCAGACCTTTACGAAAGACTCGCCGAATCGGAAAAATTGATCCAAACTATGGAACAAAGTTGGGAAGAGAAGCTCAGGAAGACTGAGATCATCCATCAGGAGAGACAGCAGGCGCTCGAGAAGATGGGGATCTCTGTGCAGAGCTCAGGCATTCTCCTTGAAAAAGACAAATACTATTTGGTTAACCTTAATGCCGACCCTTCGCTCAATGAGCTATTGGTCTACTATTTGAAAGAGCGAACACTTATTGGCCGATGCGATGCACCGGTAGAACAGGACATACAACTGTCCGGCATTGGAATAGCACCCGAACACTGTATTATCGAAATATTCAAATCAAATAACGAACTGTTTATCGAACCCATTGAAGGGGCCCGAAGTTGTGTCAATGGGTTTACCCTCAAAGAGAGGACAGCCCTAAAACACGCCGACCGTATATTACTGGGCAATAATCACGTCTTTCGACTTAATTGTCCCAAAAATAGCAACGATTGTCAACAAATGGATCCACAGATGGATTACGAGTCGGCGAGAGAGGAGATAATGATGAATGAGATGTCGAACGATCCGATTCAGGGGGCGATGAAAGCACTGGAAATACAGCACGAATTGGACAAAAGCAATGCATTGGAAGAACAGAAACAGATGTATGAAAAGCAACTGAAAAAGTTGGCGAGTCTTGTGTCACCGGGAACTCCATACGCGCCCTACAGTCTCAACAATGTGTTCGACCCCTACGGCCAGAACAGGTTTGGCGGATCCATCACAAGCCTCACCAGTCCTTCAAGTGTTCAGTCAAAGGTTGAGAAGTGGGCTCAGGAAAGGGATGAGTTGTTCAAAAAAAGTTTGACACAATTGCGCGCAGATATAGTCCGGGCCAACACTTTGGCCTTTGAGGCCAACCTCATCGCAGATGAGATGCAGAAGTGCACCGAATTTAAGGTCACTCTTCAGATCCCGGCCAACAATCTGAGTCCGAACCGAAAGCGCGGTTCGTTTGTGTCGGAACCGGCGATACTCGTGAAGCGAAAGAATAGGGTTTCGCAGATCTGGTCAATGGATAAGTTTGAGAACAATCTCATAGATATGAGAGAACTTTATCAGGAATGGAAGGACAGGCAGTCCGACAACGACGACGACAACTTGGCTGAAGACGTGCTGCCATTGAATGACCCGTTCTATGAATTACAAGAAAACCATCACTTGATTGGAGTCGCGAATATATTCCTCGAAGTGTTGATCCACGACGTGATGCTCGACTACAACGTTCCCATTATCTCACAACAGGGCGAAGTGGCCGGTCGTCTGCACGTGGAGTTTGGCCGCATTGCCGGCCATATCGGCGAACGTATAGCCGATGCCTCACAGGAGACGATGAGTCAGTCCAGTGGTTATGATAACAGTGCAGACAATGAGACCTCCAATCGAAACCAAATCCAAATTCGTGTCACAATTAAGACCGCAAACGGACTTCCGATCTCTCTCTCGAACTTTGTCTTTTGTCAGTACTCTCTGTGGGGTTTCCACGACTCGACTGTCGTTCCCTCTTATATGGAAACCAATGACTACACCATTCGAACCAATAGTGAAGTGAAAGAAGAATTGATTTTTCAATTCAATCATCAAAAAGATTTTACGATTCCGTTGACCGAAGAGTTTTTAGAACATTGTACTGAAGGCGCCCTTTCTATAGAGGTTTGGGGCCATCGGGTGTCCGGTATCAGTCCATCGAGGCCTGGATGGGGTGTCGCTGATGAGCAGCTGAAGATGTGTCGATCGCTGGCCGATCGGTGGGCAGAACTCAAGCGTAAGATTGAGATATGGGTTGAGATCCATGAGATCAATGACAACGGAGAGTACAGTCCCGTAGAAGTGAATACCAAATCAGATGTAGAGACGGGAGGTGTGTATCAACTAAGACAAGGCCAACAGAGGCGTATGGCTGTTAAGGTTATGCCCGTCCAGGGGTCGGGAACTTTACCTGTGATTTGTGAGTCGATTAAGTCATTAGCCGTTGGATGTGTTTGTGTCAGATCTAAACTACAGAAGCCTTTGGACTCATATCAAGAGGAAGACCTGTCACTACTTCGTGAGAAATGGTCGGAAGCGTTGGCGCGAAGGAGAGACTATTTGGACGATCAGATCAAACGGTTACTCAACAAACAAAACAAGTCTAAAGAAGACAATGAAAGGGAACAGAGTCTTATCAACCAATGGGTCAGTTTGACTGAAGAGCGCAATGCTGTCAACTGTCCGACTCCAGGATGTGAAATACCTGGCGCTCCGGCAGATTGGGAACCGCCGCCGGGAATGGAAAGTCATAGCCCAGTCATATTTCTCGATCTCAACAGTAAGTGAACTCTATTTTTCAATATTAAAACATTTGTTTCATTTGTTTTTCTCTTCGTATGAATCGATGCAAACATTAATCAAAAAACTAATCAAAAATAAAATTGATTTTTATTTCGCAATTATAACAAAATCTATTGTTTTTCACTCAAATGCCTTGTCTTTGAAAACAGTCATTAATAGCAGAGCTCTGTTTTTGACTACTATAACACATTTGAGTTGTTTTTATGATAAATAATCTAATCTTCAGTTCTTTGAATCGATTTTTTATCAGATCTAATATGAGTTGAAATATAGGAAACAAATGTTTGCTTTCAATGCCTAACAATTGACTGTCATTTCGTTTAATCTAATTATAAGACATTATATAATATTTGACTTATAATCGAAAAGAGTTTCATTTTGATTAATACCAACTATTCAACACTTTTTCTATTGTTTGCTTTTATAGAGTTATTTCATGTCATAGACAGTAGTGTTTGAATCAATTTTAACGATTTTTCATCAAATATTACTCAGATTTTCCATGTTTTTATGTTTTTCTCGAATTTGATTTATTTAGTAATAAATTATTAGTTAATAAATAGTGTTCAATATATTATAACAAGAGTCCCATGTCTTCTCCCTGTGCTCTCTTTCTCTCTTTAACAATGAAAAACATAATAATTTGTCTCTAATTGCTATGAACTGATGTCAGGCACAGGCTATTCATTAGGCATTTGATCGATATTTTCAATGATTCAAATGTTTGTCATTATTTTGATGTAAAACTCAATTCTCAGTAAATCTCACGAATTATTAATTATAAAAAGTTATGTTAAAAACAATTTTCAAAATTTGTTTTTATTAAAATTGAGATAAAGTGTTGTTTTCGTTCATTTGAATGCAATTTAAAAACAGTAATTAATGGGAAAATATTAATAATAATAACCAAACGTGAGATAACTTTCATTTATATCACAATTGATATTCAATTTATAAAAGATAATTGAAAAATAATTACTCTTTTAATGAATAAATTATAAAATATTCCTTTTTTTGAATTTTTTCAAAATTCTATAATTATGTGAATATTTTGTATTATAGAAAATGAACAAAAATTCATATTTTATGCAATTATTTATTAAAGTATCAAAACATCAAATATTAATATCAATCGTTTTATTCAATTTTTTATAACAATTCACTCGTAAATGAAAATTCTTTAATTATATTCAATGCAATGATTTTAAACAACTTTTACTTCAAATTCATTGCAATTAATTTTCGTTTTCAATGAACTGCATTCAAATGACGACAAAATTGAGTATTTTCTCAATTTATTGGACTATTAGAGAGAAAAATGACTCAAAAACGAAAGATTTGCTTCAATTTGGTCTCAAATATGTAATTGTAATTAAAATGAGTCTATTCTCTAAAAAACAATTCATTACAATATTAATGGCTTTAAATATTTTCAAAATTGCGCTTAAATTGTAATGACTTTAATAATTGTATGCATTTATGAGTCATTCAAACACTGTTGTAATGATCGTTATCCTATGATAGGGTTGTCCTCATTAACTCCATGTCTTCACAGGTTTTGACTTCATATGTAAAGGACGTGAAAGACATTAGAAGTGAATCCATTTGAGTGAAGTTAAGGTCAAAATAATTATAACGAACAAAATTGTTCTGAAATTCACAAATGTTGGCAAAAATGATATATAATTTGATTGTAATATTGTTTAAAATATTCACAATTATTTCAAAACACGTTTTGATGATTAGGTTTAAAACTTGACTTAAATTAAAGCTTTTTTGTCTAAAATGAAACGAAAAAAAAAAACTGAAAGTCTTTGTCTGAAGTGCAATATGAATGATATGTCGCAATGGTTTAAAACATGAAAAATAACTGAATTTTTTAAACTGAATTTCTTTATGCAATGAATAAAAAACATAATTTTCTTTCGATTACATATTGAATGATTAGTATATTTAATGCACTTTTAGTGCAAGTATTGACTATTTTAGGTATGCATTGATTGATGAGACCATCGATTAATGTCTTCCTTAACACTTGATTCAAAAAGCATTCAAACATTGATAAAAATAACATAAAATTCGTTATTATTTTCATTCAATTTATTTGAAAGACATAAAAAGCAAACAATCGATGATTTGATGAATTCTATAGAAAAATGAAAAATAAAATTTAAATTGAATTACAAATTCTTGTAATGTATTTCAGCGGACGATATGAGCCTTTCCGTTGGTCAGAGGGAGTACGACATCTCTGGCAGTAATTCAATTCTCCCCAAAGAACACAACGGAACCCAATTCTTCACTCTTCCTATTGTCAACTACTGTGACAAAGATGTCAGTGCTGTTGGGGTTTGGGATTCATCAATACATGACTCCAAGCACCTGAATCGGGTCACACCTCAAGACGAGCGCATTTATCTCATCCTTAAAGTGTTTGTACGACTCAGTCATCCGGCGGTCATGGAAGTAGTGCTCCGGAAGAGGCTTTCCATCAATGTATACAAAAAGCAGTCATTCGGACGTCTATTCAAACGAATGGTTCGGTCCGACTGTTCGACAGCCACGGGAGTCACCTATGAAATAGTGTCGTCCATTCCTAAGGCCAGTGAAGACATTGAAGATCGCGAGTCGTTGGCACTGATGGCGGCGTCGGGACAGGACTTGACTACTTGTGACGGAGAGAGTTATATAGAAAAGTATACGAAAGGCGTTTCGGCCGTTGAGAGCATACTAGCCCTCGACCGACTCAGACAAGAAGTGGCCGCAAAGGAACTGTTGGCTCGAAAGGGAAAGTTCACTTCAACCACAAGTCAAGAGGCGTTGATTCGTAAGACTGCGAGTGTTCCCAATATGGCACACATGGGACACATGGCATACCTGAGCCCAACCATTAGCGGCAGTTCCAATAAGTTAGAGAAATCCGACTCTTCTTTCGATTTGTCTTATATAACAAATACCGCTTACGAGGGATTCGACCGAATTCGACAGAAGGCGTCGACACTTCTCGTGGGAAATGCATCCAATGCCTCGATCACACCCACACCCGATGGCCAGAGACAGGTCAGCTCCAACACTCCTTCCAAAGGGACGACACCAAGCGATCCATTGCACCCAATAAGGAATGTGGTGACAGGTATGCGATCATTGTGTTTGTGATTGTCTTAAATGAATGTCTTTTAAACTAAACTTCCTTTCAATAACTCATAACTCATTTGTCAAATCGATGTCTTTCTCTCTGATCGCACTGTTAGCCAATCGTCCAAATTATCTCAATCTTAACTTCAGTCTCAATTTAGCGCTCAGACAAACATCCGGTAAATGTATGCAAATTATTGTCTTCTATTGGTTTGCGTTTTGTATTTGAATTTGTCTTTTGTTCACATTTTCTTCGTTTTCATTAAAACCTTATTTTTTGTTCAATTTTTATCTTTAATTCATTTTAATGCAATTATCAGTCAATTAATGTTTATGTCATCGATAGCCTCAGCCCTCACTTCGTTGAGCCCCCACTCATCTAAACAACTAAAACCTATGCGAACACTACTGGAGGAACAGTTCAGTCGTGAAGACCACCCTTTGTCTGAAGAGAGCGAAGAGAATATCAATGAAGACATCGTCGAAGTCAACGAAATCGATATTGTTTTGAATGACTCGAAATCAGATGAAAACCAAAAACAAATGAATGAAAACAATAATAATTGTGAAAAAGATGTCACGAAAGGGAATGTTGTCTTAGTTTCCAAAACTGAGGCTTCAGTGAGATATAGGGCACAGGAGTCGACAACTCAGGAGTATTTAGTGGACCAAACGAAGACAAACACTGCCGGAACGCCCAGTGTTTTGTCTAGTGGTTATGGATCTCAGGCACTGACGAGTACTCCCGCCTCCAGTGAGGACTCCATATCATTGATGTCCGGCAACACCAGTTGTGACGAAACCACTGCCAGTAATAACGATGTGTCGGTTGTCGAGAAAATACCGAATCGTTTGAATGGTTTCAACGATCAAAACGACAGACAATTGAATAAAAGCAGTGATAATGACATGAATTCGTGTCAAGCGCTCAACCATTCGCTGCTTTGTGTCGACAATACCAGTGATGCGGACAGTGTTAGCTCTTATGACAGTCGCAATGATAACAGTGCTGTCAATGAAACACAACTGATGTCATCCCTTCCCGAATGGCTTGTCGTCGGCGAAAGTGTCAGAATTAGTCCGGAATCGAAAGTAGGAGTCATTGCATACGTGGGTAAAACACATTTCGCGTCTGGCATTTGGGTGGGCGTCGAGTTGGACGCCCCCACCGGCAAGAATGACGGCTCAGTCAATGAAACCGTTTATTTCAAATGTCGGCCAAAGTTCGGGATATTTGTGAAACCGGAGAAACTGAAGATCGATCAAAGGGGCAGAAGTTTAAGGGCAGCCAAAGTGGCAAACAATGACTGTATGAATGATTGTCTGATTCTTTTCTTTCTATCTATTGATAACATTTTCTCTTTTAGTGAACTCTCAAAACGGAAGTCATATTTTGAATCAAAATCAGACAAAACTAAACAAAACTTCAAATATTAAGTCAACGAAAAAGGGGTTGAATTGATATCAAGAAATAAATGCAAAGAAAATGATTTGATTTGAAGACAATTCAAACGATAAAACAAATACAAATTTACTTAATTTGAGACAAATTTGAAAAAATTTATTCCAAAAATCGATTAAATATGAGTTCAATGAATGGATTGGTTTTGCATTTATTGGTGGATTTGAACGAAAGACTTCTTCCGAACAATTGTTATAAACTTTCGATAAAAAGTGATATTTTTTGTTATAGTAATTGAAAAGTCATTCCAATTGTTTTGTAACACATTTTCATCGATACCTTTGATGTGATAGAGATTTAAGACATTGCTTTCAATTGAAACCAATTTTTGAAACAGTTTTTAAAGAGAAAAAAAAACTTTGAATTATTTGAACTGTTTTTTCAATACCTCAACGAAAATGAAATAATTTCTTATGATTTTATATATAATACAAAACTTAATAAAATGTTTAATTATTATCAATAATTAAATTATATATCAGTTTATAATTTATTATTATTTTATATTTCGATAAAAACTCTTTAATTAATGATATAATCGTTTTGTTTATAAAGTTTTGGCTATTTTTTCGATTTTAAAGTTTTTTTTATTTCCTATCAATAATTATATCGATTGTAATATAAAATATATTTTTATTTAGTTTTAATTAACATTTTATTCCATTTTTGCAGAGTTTTAAAGAATTTTAATTAATGTTAATATAAATGAATTGTGTTTTGAATATTAGTTATAATTATTTCAATGTTTTATATGTTATATAAGTATTGATTGCAATAAATATTATTTTAACAATTGTTTTGAAATTCAATTATTTTATATAATCTTTAATACAAGGAATGTATGCTAAAAGTGAAGGAATGGGAGACAAAGACTCGGCACCCAATATATCATCCATTGCTAAACACTTAACAAATGTTTGTATTTTTAATATAAATTAATTCTAATGAAAAAGTTGTCAAAAGTTTTGCCAAACCTTTGATGACATCTATTGAGTGAACAATAAATACATGTTTTCTGTTCACAAAAATCATATGATTTTTATTTACTTAAAAACTATTTTAGAATTGAATTCAATTCCTCAAAAACTAAGCCATGAGTGAAGTGAAGAGATCTATCACTTCCGGCTTCAAACAAGACATGGAAGAACTCTTCAGTCGTTTTACGACATCAAAGGATTGTGAGAACAGTTCAGAAGAGACCAAACAAGAGATCTCTTTGAGATTCAGTCGTTTTTGTGGTATTTGGTGTGAAATGAACTTTTCGTATGTCTTCGGTTTGAGACTAAATGACAACCATTTGAGACAATTTGTGGACGAAATGTATTCCGAAGTTTTGCCAAATGTTTGCGAAGACAATAGATTCGAGCGAAGAGTTTGTGCTCTTTATCTCTTGTACTCTTTGTTTGTAAAACAGCCCAAAATTGGTGGCAAACCATTGAATCAGAAGATAAGACTCACTTTGGAATCGCTGAAACAAATCCGAGAACTGATCCAAACGTGCAGACAATTGGATCAGTTGGACGTCTGCTATGTCTGGTATAAAATGTTGTCTTTGGGTGCCATCGATTGGGTCCACTCCTCCAGACCTATGGGTTTCTACTACATCCGTGACCTTCGGGTCACTGATGAAAGACATACCGAAACAGACTTTCTCTTGAATGAGATGAAGGTTTGGCTCACATTCAGACCATTAGACCATTGATTGACTTATGATTTGTTGCAGACATTAATTGATGGACCGATCGATGAGTTGTCAGACATTCACCAAAAGTATCAGACAATGAAAGAGACGTTGACTGAAGACAACCCTCCGATGGAAGACTTGAATCAAATTAAAGATAATATCTTTGATATAAGTAAAGATAAAATGGAATCATTGACTAAACAGTTCAGTAGCTCTTCGACGACCAGACCATTACCTCATCGGACGGACAGTCAATTGAATACTGGAACTGAAGAGTTGATCGAAAGGAATGACAAAACCATTTGTGATATCGGAGACAAACGAAGAAAATTGAAGGAAAAGGCCTTCTCTTTTGGCGCACAAACTGTGACAACGAATGAGACAATTGTTGACCAAAAGAACAATCAAATCGAAAGCCAACCCAAAGGCAGACGAAGAGGTCGACCAAAGATCGCGAAATTGAGTCAAATCATTGACTAATAGTTTATTGCTTTTAGTCTTAATCAAAGTTTAACTCAATTTTTATTTTGCTTTCATTTTATTTAAAAATCATTTTCTTTGAAATTAAACACAAATCACAAAAAAGACTCAATTTTTTTAAAAATCATAACTTCAACAAAAAAAGCCTTAAGAGAAGTCGGTTTGTGTGTGCCTTTCCCTCCCTCTTGAGGGCAGACAGCCATTCAATGAACACATAAATGAATTCTTAATTAAATCAAACTTTTATTTCGTTAAACAAATCATTTGAAAGCGATTTTAAGTCAGAGGAACAGTTTGTGGGACTTTTGCCTCTTTGGACTCGGAATAGGGCTGTTGTGGTACGACCTCCTCCTTGGGCTCAACGATGTTCACGTGATCCGGAAGTGGCACTTTCGGGCCCTTCTTTCCGGTCATATCCCACGGAAGCATAATTTTCACCTGAAATAAACCATTGATTCAATGCTGAGACAAAGACCCCTTCGATGGAGGCATACCTTAATGCCGAGCACACCCTGTCTGAGGAGGACGTGTCGGACGGCAGTGTCGACATAGTCATGGGTGGGCTGTCCGGAGTGAATCATCCAACCGTCCACAAACTTCATGCTCTTAGCCCTCTGTCCCCTCAACTTCCCACTGACCACCACTTCACACCCTTTGGCGCCCGACTCCATAATAAAGCGAAGCACACCATAACAGGCGCGCCGGACCGCCAGCCCTCCGATCAGTTTGTAGCGAAGGGATTCGCACTGAGCTATAGCACAGAGACCTCTGTCCGACACCTTCTCGGCGTACATCTGAAGACAACAAACCAGTGAGTGATTGTGAGCACAGGTATGACAGGTATGGCATTACCTCAACCGTCCCCTCCTGGAAGTTGAACCTCTTCTGCACAACTGACGTCAACTCCCGAATCCGTCGGCCCTTCTCTCCCAACACCGATTGTGTTCTTGTGGCCAAAATGATGATCTCAGTGCGAGTCGGACTCATCCGGACCTCAACACCGCTATAGCCGTCTTCAGCCAACTCTCGCCGTAAGAACTCATCCAACTCTGCTTTGAAGACACCGTCGGAGACAAACTGTGGACAAAGTGTTGACAATTAATTGGTTTTTCGATTCAATTGAATTGAATTTAATTAAAATTGAAATACTTTTCGCTTTTTCGAGATTGCCTTTTGAGCCATAGTTTGGAGGAAAAGGAAGTGTGAAATGTCTTCACAACACACGTGAACCAAACGAAGGGCTCTTCATAAATAACGTTATGTTAAATGTTTTTCATTAAAAGTTTTGATTCAAAACTCGAATCAAGTATTGAATGAAAACATAATTAAAAAATTAAACAAAAATTATTATAATTTTAATATTATTTTCAATTACTTTTTGATTTAATATTCATTTCTTGATATTTTTTGGAGAGTTTTAACACAAATAAAATTCATAGAAAATAATTAATTTATAAAATGTTTGTCAAAAACACCAATCGTTTTGTATAGCCATTGATAACAAAACGATTTTCGTTGACAGATATTCTTGTTCTTCGGATAACATTCGGTGAACGAAATGGTTATGAAATGTCCAATAATTGTCTTCTCGTAATAGTTGTCAACAAAACTTTGAGTGTTTGTGACATCGATTCGATGTCCACAACATTCAGACGAATCCAATCAATGGATAGAAACTAAAATTAATTATTTATCGACTCATTGAACGCCTCCCGACTCAGGCCTATCAGAGTTGGTCTCAAGTTTGGGAACCTTTTGTGGCGGAGAATCAGATTCTGAGGACGAAATGTGGTGTTGAGGACTGGGAGGGATCTCTTGGGGAGGACTGGAGAGGGGGGTGAGGGGAGAGCTGCGCGATGTACTTGAATCCATATTAGCAGAAACACTAGAGATAATGGAATCGCTTCCTTCCGCCTCTGGTAGGTTCAGTGGTGCAACTTCTGGTGCTTGGCCTACAGGCGCTTCCACCACATTCGGTACCACCTGTTCCTCCACTTCCGCTAAAGCAATGATTGCTTCATTGATCCGATCGATGACATTGGCCAGGGATGGAAAGACTGCTCTATGGGTGCAATGATAGCATTAAATGAAAGAATGGATCAAATGGTGGACAATAAGAGCGATGTTGTGATGAACGACAGATCAAGCGATGACTTCCGGTCTGAGTTGCAGTCCATCACAACATGTCTTATTGTCCACACTTTGTCACACTTACAACAATTGTGGTATTCTTTGAATATCTCTGAAATGGTATTAAATGTCATTAAAATCAATGAAAAAGTGTTCAAACGATTGGACTCACTCTAAGAGCTGTTCCAACTCTTGACGAGACATCGCATTCAAAGCCTCAAAATTTGTGTCCATTTGTGGTCTGAAATGAAATCAAATTATAATTAATTTGTAAATAATTTTCAAAAAAAATCACTTCAAATGTTTGACTCTATTGAGGAGTGACTGCACGTAAAGGGAACGCCTTTTCTTCCCTTTAGTCGTATTTTTAATCCTTTTATTCATTATTTTATTAAAAATATTCAAACTTTTAATCAAAAAATGAAAATTTGTTTGAATATAATGTCAAATATTAAGACTCAATGTTTTGACAATTGGTTTGCATTCACTCAACCAATACATAGAGACCTCTATTGGCATTGCTTTGCATTGACTTGACTTTCATTAATACAACAAAACATTCATTTATTAATCATTTATTGAAAACAACTTTGAATTCAATTCATATTTAATGAGAAATTTGTTTTCGTTTTTGTATTTAATGTGAATTTAATAACAATTTTTGAAATCAAACGAAAGAGAAATGAGTTTCACTTCGGATGAGGTCTTGTATATACAAAGCCATAGTTTGACACTCGATGTCATTGTCTGAACTTTAGGTCAACTTTTTGGTCTACCGATACCTCCAGGAGTCGGGATTCAGTCATTCGGCGTTCACTTTTGGGGTCGAGTCCCACATCGCTCAGTCCAATATCAACGGCGCTCTCGTCCCTCCCGCGGCTCTCCTCTCCATCATCCAAAAGGGTCTTCAGTTCACTGAAGCCGAGATCAGTATCGGAGAGGACGGCACCGAACGCCAGATCGAGTCCCTGTCCCTCATCGACGCCGTTATGCCGGATGTGGTCATAACCAGACAGAGAGAACTCGATCAAAGAGGGGCTCAAAGTGTGGACAATAAGACGGATGTTGTGATGGACGACAAGACCATCAAATCGAGCGATGACTCCAATGCCAACTCAGGCGCCAACACTTCCACCACTTCTGTCGCCAACAGTAATCCAATGCAAGACAACTCCAACAGTAATATCGAAATCCCTTCCTCGAGGGCTACTGTTCTTCGCGGACATGAGAGCGAAGTCTTCATCTGTGCCTGGAATCCGGCGTCAGATCTGTTGGCTTCCGGTTCGGGTGACTCGACGGCGAGGATATGGAATATGTCTGAATCGACTCAAACGGCACAACAGTTAGTCTTAAGACATTGCATACAAAAAGGGTTAGAACTCTATTCTTGTGGTCATAAGATGTGATCAATTGTTTGCATTTCAGCGGAACTGAAGTGCCGTCCAATAAAGACGTGACTTCTTTGGACTGGAACTCAGACGGGACTCTTCTCGCGACCGGAAGTTATGATGGCTTTGCCCGCATTTGGACAACTGATGGCCGATTGGCCTCGACTTTAGGCCAACACAAGGGACCCATATTTGCCCTAAAGTGGAACAAAAAGGGGAACTACATCTTGAGTGCTGGCGTCGACAAAACGGTTGGTTGTGGTTTGGGATCAGTTTTGATGACAATCAATGAACAAATGAATTGTTGTTTCAGACCATCATTTGGGACGCCTCTACCGGTCAGTGCACCCAACAGTTCGCCTTTCATTGTGCGCCGGCACTGGACGTCGACTGGCAGACGAACGTGTCATTCGCCTCCTGTTCCACCGATCAGTGCATTCATGTCTGCAAATTGGGTTCAGACAAACCTATTAAGACATTCACCGGTCATTCAAACGAAGTGAATGCCATCAAATGGTGTCCTTCCGGTTCTCTGTTGGCCTCATGTTCTGATGACATGACTCTTAAGATCTGGTCTATGAAACAGGACTCGTGTGTTCACGACCTACAGGCGCACCAGAAGGAGATCTACACAATCAAGTGGTCGCCTACAGGTGCCAACACTCATAACCCAAACCTACCCCTAATTTTGGCGTCGGCATCGTTTGACTCGACTGTCCGTCTGTGGGAAGTGGAGAGGGGGACATGTATTTACACCCTAACCAAGCATTCAGAGCCGGTATATTCGGTGGCCTTCAGCCCAGACGGCCGTTTCCTCGCGTCGGGAAGTTTTGATAAATGCGTTCACATTTGGTCGACACAAAGCGGACAATTGGTCCACTCATATAAGGGAACGGGAGGTATATTTGAGGTCTGTTGGAATTCAAGGGGCGATAAGGTGGGCGCCAGTGCTTCGGACGGTTCGGTAATTATTGCCAAAAACATGTTTTAATCGATTATTGATTTATTTGTTTTACTTTTTAGGTCTTTGTCTTGGATTTGAGAAAATAATTATTAAAAATGGTTTCAATTCTTCAATCATTTGTCACAACATTTAAAAATGAATCGATTTTTATATTTAAATTAAATTCATTTTTCATTTAAAAATTATTTTTGTTAAATGAAATGAATTAATAAAAATGTCTCAAAACGTAATTTGAATTCAATTTTGTTTTAATATTAATTTTTGGTCAGTTTTAACACAAATAAAATTTATAGAAAATAATTAACTTATAAAATGTTTGTCAAAAACAACAATCAGTTTGTAGTGAACTTTGAGGACAAGACATGTGTTTCGTGTTTACAGATATTCTTGTTCTTAGGATAACATTCGGTGAACGAAATGGTTATAAAATGTCCAATAATTGTGTTCTTCTCGTAATAGTTGTCGACAACAAAACTTTGAGCGTTTCTGACATCGATTCGGTCGACGGACACAAAACCTGACGAACCCTTGAGTTCAAACAAATCCAATCTATGGCTCGAAAGCATAAAAACCAAAACTCTATTCAAAGATATAACGATTGACTCGATTTGGATGACTTCGAAACCATTGATTCGTTGGACTTCGACCAAAGGGGCGACTCTTCTGTTGTCATATCTGAAGACTCGAACCAATGGATTGTGAGTCAAAGAAGTCTTCTTTTCGGCTGCGAAGAGGAATATCGAGTAATGGGTCGGAGTTTCGACAAAATGAATGACAGAAGGATTGAAGAACGGAATCGATTGGATTTGATGGTCAAAACGAGACATAAATGAAGACCAAAGACTGATCTTTATGTCTGTCATCCATTCACTCGATTGCCATGAATTGATTGAAGCCATTAGTGTTCTGTTCAACGAATCGCTTCTTATGACTGATATCTGAAATGAAATTCAAAAATCAGTTCAAAATGCATTCAATTGACACAAATCACTGAAGACCTGATCTGTTCCCGAAAAAGGAATCGTTTCTCTGATATAGAATTGTTTGTTAGCGTTCATACAAATCACAATCGATTGGCCAAACACTCCCTTATCGACAGGTATTGCCAACAGAAGACATGGGTTCGGGTTGTGGTCGTCAACAACCTTGAGGTCAGTCACACTCTGGCTATGAATTACTGCCATTTGTTTGTATTTATTGCTATTTCGGTCGAAAACAAACACTTGAGTTATTGCGGAACCGCTTCCCAGAAGAGACCAATTCGGCGGTGAATTCATTTTCAGACATTCCATTGAATTCGAATTCTTTGAATTCGAGACAACAATAAAGTTGAGGCCATTTGTGGTAAAACTGGTCATTAGATTGGCTTCAATTGTAATGAATTTCGTCAACAAATTAAAGACATTGTTTGAGTTGACGTAAACCTCAACCTCTTGGCAGCCATTAGTCAAGTGTTGACCAGAAATGAATAAATGTTGAGATCTAGTGATTGGGTTGTGGTAGGAATGAAGTGCTGGACCGGAATGTATGGTTGAGATCAAGTAATAGAACTCCAATTCAAACGACCTGTGATTTAATGCCTTCTCTATTGAGACAATCTTTTGGTCTTCGATATCCAGTCTTTGTCGCAATTCTCGCAAATCAATTGGAAGTCCTATGAAGTAATTGAGTTCATTGAGGTCGACCCCATCCACCCTTCCCAACGCTCGCACATTGTGTACCGAAAGGGGGCTTTGAAACCACTTTTCAGATATAATCGTATTGTTATACCCCTTAAGAACAAGACTTTTGGAGAGATTCGGAATATTTATAGAATTAATTGTATTAGAATTGATGTCAGAATCGACTCTCAAGTCATTGTTCACAACTGTTCTGCCATTTATTATCTGATTTCCGTATTTCAAAAGAAGACTTTTATTCGATATTTCGATGCCATTAATGGCTCTGACCTTCAAGTGATCGACTTCTAGACTATTGAAGTGTTTTTGTCCAACTATTCGATAATTTCCGTTAGTTTTCATAACAGAAAACCTATACATTTCCGATATATCGACCCCTCCGACCGTCTTCTTGTCCTTCACATCCATATTGTTGATGACAATCATGTCTTCTTTGAATATCTTCGGAACAGT
>JAQIXR010000380.1:0-29888 GCA_034700825.1 Quadroppia sp. Gr-Ori-00064 | reverse complement strand
CTCTCTCTCTCTCTCTCTCTCTCTCTCCCTCTCTCTCTCTCTCTCTCTCGCACTCTATTGGACCTAAACATTATTTTTCATATAATTGTTATTTAAGTGAATCTAATAATTGTTTTTAAAGTTCCCTTAAAATCATTTTAGCGGAAAAATTTGATGACATTTACGTCAAAAAGAGTGAATTGGTTTTAAAGACAACATATGAACGAAAAAAATAATAAATACTAATATTTGTTATTTCTAAACACATATATCGCCTGAAGTTTTATTTTTTCACACATTTTCACTCAAATTCATTCAACAAATTATTTACAAAATGAACTTTTTTTTAGATAACTATCTATAAAATACAACACTATTTATGATTATAAATAACTTGTAATTAATACAAACCTATCTGTGTTTGAGGTGTGATATAACGTACCAAAAACTACAATATAATGCCTTAATTGTGATTTGGATTCAATTGCTTTCATATTATATTAGCATTAAATTCAGATAATAATTGTTACCAATGTTTCTCAGAAATATCTCATTGTTATTCGGTTCTAATTTTTGTAATAATAATCAAAAAGTGGATTACAGTAAAAAATTGAGAAGAGGAGAGATAGGGAGGGGAGAGAGAGAGAGAGAGAGAGAGAGAGAGAGAGAGAGAGAGAGAGAGATTTTTATTAAGAATCAAATTTTATTGTAATTTTGAGTTAAATATTATTTTATTCACATTTATATGCAATTCATAACACACTAAATATAATGTAGTTTTTTGAAGATATTTATAATTTTATATAAGAATTGGTTTTTTGAGTTAATTTTAGACTCGTTTTTGAAACACAAAAATTATATATTTTTTTAATGATTGAGAATAAAAATAAAATAAATGATAGCCTTTAATAAGTAAATGAATAAAACATGTTTTCCTGAAGACTAAACATTTTTAATTTCAAAAACACATATCGAGAGTCAGTTAGAGGTTAATAAAGGTCTGAATTTTGCTTTAAAAATGCATTAACAAAACGATTGCCAATCAATTAATTCAATAATATTATAATAAAATAAACAGATTTTATGTAAATTTGATTTTGTTTTTCTCACAATCGTTTGAAGAGATAAATGATTTGATATATGAATATAATGTGAGAGATATTCAAATATTACAGTAATATATTCAGGGTCTTATTTATCTGAGATTAATATTCTTTATCATGTCTTATATTCTCAGCAAATTGTAAATAATGTTTTTTTACGAATGAATGTTATTTCAATGAATGTATGACTACTTTCCGTATCATATTTTCCCATCACTTTCGGTCAAATGAATCATTGTTTGACTACTCTTTAGGGAAAACCATTCAGGAATGGCCTGGAATTGTGTGAACAAAATATATCTCAGTTTTTCAAATCATTTGCTTATCTTATTATCATTTGTTTTAACAATATTTTCATTTCAATTAGTTTTCAGTTATTGTGAAAATAATATCAAAATATTCAACACATGAGAAGTAAGTGACGAAAAGGAGGAATGCCATCAGGGATATGAGGGAACGACATGAAGGAAAGCCATGAGAAGACGAGTTAATGTACTGTTTGACTGCACTGATAACCTAACTCTTCGACACATTAAACATAATTGAAAAAAAAATTTCATATGAAAGCAATTGAAGACAATTTAAATAAATTGAATTACTTTTTAATGAAAATAGTAATAAAAATTGAATTATATTTCAATAATCAATGAAAGCCATAATGAATGAGTAGATCCTGAAACCAAATTGATTTTTAATTGTTATGAATGGCTTTCAAAGACAGGTCTTTTCAATGGAATAATGTATTGTAAAAAATGTTTGATTCGTCTCTTATTTGTATTATAGCCTATTGTTAACGATAGACATGTATTAAATTAGACTCGTATTAGAGTTAATGCCATTCAATACAATTGATATGTTTTGTCAATATATAAAAAATTGTATTAAAAGAGTGTTTTATATATAATTATGTGTTCAGTAAAGCACTTAATTATATTATATTATAGTTTTGTGAAAATAAGCCAAAAAGGGTTATATCACACAATCGTATGACATTTAGAAGAGAAATCTAGGTCTTTAACCCACCCTTAAAAAATGTGTACATGTTTTGAGAAAAAGAATTACTTTTTATAATACAATAACCTTAAAAATAAACTCACATTTTCACTGATTGAGTGAATTGTTTACATGTTATGCCTTATAATACCTGTTCTATCATATTATACACCAAATATTCAATCGTTTTATACAGTTATATAACATTCAAACCGTAGGAGAAATGAAAAATTTTCTTTAATAACATGTTTTGAGTTATTTTCTTAATTCGCTAAACATTTTCTATAAATATTCAATGAAAACACAAAAAATGAGTTTATTTTTGAAATTTTTTTTGAATTTGTAATAAATTTCATTCAATATTTCCATTCAATAATGATTTAATAGAGAACTCATATCATTAGGAACTATACCTGTATTTGATAGCAGTTTATAAGCTTTTAAACTTGACATTAGTTTTTATGAAAATATTTATTGTATGAAAAGATTCTTATTATTAAATTTGAACCAATTTTTTATATATTAATAACATATATAAAAATTTACATTTAATTGAAAAAACTATTTCATGTTTTACTCTATTATTTTCGTTACTTTATATCAAACAAATATTACAAAACAAATCATGTCTTTCATTGTGTTAGACATACTGTTGGGTTGTGTTGGAAAATACAGTAATAAATACATGTTTAACAATATTTCATAAGTTATTGTAATTTTAATATTATTTAATACATTCAATGCATTCCTTTCTCTCCGCCAAAACAAAACATTGGTTTCGTTTAAGATTGCAATCATTAATAATCGATTTTTTACAATAATTATACAATTCGTGACTTTTGTGTTATGCTATGTCTGACAAAAATCTATGATATGATTCGACCCTTATTTAAGACTGAGTACAAACACAGCAAACATAATAGAAAAGGAAAAAAATCGCAAATTTTAGACCAAATCACTTAATCATTATATTTAAAACACCGTTTAATCCATAAAAACCTTTACATAATTTGTTGTAAATTTATTTCTCAATACTTGTATATAAGATGTAAAACACGTAAAAGTTGTTAACAAAGAGTATTATTCTGTCAGATATATTAGTGGCCACTCATTAACATGTCATTCAAAGTGTATTATATTTTTCATTTGTTTGTAGTATTATTGAAAGTAAAGGGTTTTAGAGAATTAAATATAACCACAATTGCTATCATTGGGTGCAATGAAAAACAACAAAAAACTAATGCTCTATTGAATGGAAAGTTTATTTTGATTCAAACACTCTTTGAAACGAATAAACACTTAATTTGTGTCAAATATATTCAAAGCAATTATTTAATGATTTCAATTCAATATAAAAAAAATTATTTTTGAATCACTTCTTCAAATAGAGTTTGCATTCAATTTTAAACACATTTTTATATTTATAATTATTTTTACGGAATTAAACAATCATTTGAAGTGATAGCAATTGATAGTTCAAAACTCCTGACGCCAAAGTTCTACAGGGAAAGCCTCTCCACAAACACCCGCCACTCTCCCTGTGCTGGCAATTAATTTTTTAAGTATTTAATACAACCTTTGGGTCAAACATGTGATAATCATTAGAAGAGATGAAAAAAGAGCACAAAATCTAATGAATTACATGTTATTCATATTATCTTCACTTCTTCTTCACTAATGAAGTGAACGAACAAATAATGAATTCATTGTCTTTCAATGAGGTCTGGGATCTACAGAAGCGAAGTTAAAGTCATCAAACACTTGAATATTAAACAATATTTCAAATGAGTGATGATTTTTGTGAATGTTTTGCGTTATGTAAAAATGTCATCTATTTTGCTATACGTCTATGCATTGTTGATAGACAGACCCGGAGGCTATTCGTGCAAAACAATTACAATTTATTTTTCTTCTCTCATTATTATTATATAATATGAGTATTTGAATAAAAAGTAATTTTTGAAGAAATGTTATTTAGATATGAATTATATATTATTTCACAACTCATTTAATATTATTTAATGATTAGGACATAAATGAGTGAATGAATGAATATATTTCGTTATCAACAGTTCATAACAATTCATGTTTTCTATCAATCAAATCAAATATCAAGTTTTCATTATAACCACCTTTGCATACATAGTGAAAAACCCCCTTATATTACTCTAAGCTTTCAATTGTCTTCCGGTGGGCAATGGATTAAAAATGAATACATTCTCATTGTATGCATTAATAACAGATCAATACATAGGAATTGAATGAAATTTAATGATTATATCCATATATAAGTCTGTTATATATTTTACTTCAATTGAACCTCAATTTTAGACATCAATTGATTCAATCATTAGTTGTCAGGCGATCCGTATAATCAATAATTGCGAAATCCTTCCATTCATTAATCACTAGTAATTATAAGTTATATAAAAATTAAATCAAATCTTTTGATCTATTTTTTCTTATTAAGAAATTGAAACCAAATTTTATATTTGAAAAATATTCTCAAAAATACTAATTCTCATTAAAAATGAGATAAAAGTGTATTTAAAAACTATTGCCTTTTTTACAATAAAAATTCATAAATCATTTCATAGTTAAAAATATTTAATTATTATTATTAAATAATTTGCTTTTTCTTTATTCACTGTTGTTTTCAACAATAAATGCATTTTTTGATAATTTTTATTAAAGCTTTTGTTGTGAAGATTTCATAATATGATAAGACATTAGAGCAAAAGATAGCATTATATCAAATAATACTGTTTTTCGATATAAATTCGTACGAAAATCAATGTATAATTCAGTCGACAGTTTGGACCCATTGGCCATAAAGACATAAAGTGCTATAAATTTTATTTTTAAAAAAGCGATGAAAACACTATAAAGTTTGACTGAATCTGATGTTGTGTTTGAATCTAAAACTCATACAAAATATAAGTTCAAAAAAGTTTTGCACACTTTGTATAACATAAAAGAAGTCGACATAAAATATATTAATAAAAAAGTGCAAAATCTTTAAATAAGATCTTTTCAAATCAAATATTTCTATTTCTGTGTCATTTGGTCTGAATTTTTATATGAATTGAAAATCTTAATTATCTCTTGAAGTCTTGTTCGCCAATCAAATGAATTTCGTTTCATTTCATATAATAAAAGTTAACTTTTTATAGATATCTCTTCTCTATAAAGAGTTGTCATTAATTTAAAGGCAAAAAAAATACATTCTTTGCAATGATTTTTATAATTAATTATTCTTTTGCTAATAAAATGAATTTATATTATATTTATTAATTAATGTGTTTATAAATTGACAAAAACCTCGGAACCATTTATAACATAAATCACAATAACAGTTATAATACATTTTGTTTTATTGACAGCCGTTTAATCTTAAGTACAATTATTCTACATTTGATTTATTGTTAATTCAGATTGAAATCTAATTTTATATTAAAAGCAAAAACTTGTTTATTATGTGTTTTTTCGATGAGAGAAAATTATTTATATTTTCACTATTTTTAGCGCAAAATAATAATAAAAATGTTTTCGTGAAATGAAATTAAAATAATAGAAAAGTTTGAAACAATTAAAACTGTTTTTTGTAATTTTTTTTCGCGTTTAAAGAAAATAATAGAAAAACATTTTTTTGTCTTAAAGTGAAAATCATTTTCAACAAATCGGTCGACAGATTATGTGTTTGACATTTTGCCAAATGAACTCATGTATAGCCAACTGAGCCGACACTGACTGACCCCCTGAAGCACTTTCTGTTGGTATTAATTTTTGTGGGAAAATAAATATGAATTTTATTCACTTTTAAGTTAATTATTTGCTTAAGATTTTTATGCGAAACGAAAAATACCCCTTAAAACCAACCCTTCAATTAATAGCTGTTTTTATTCATTTAATTTTGAGTTTTAGAGCAAAATATTAAATATAATTATTTACTTATATCCCGAAAATGGGTGTATATTAGGGGTCAGGTGTTATTGAAATAAAACACATATAAATCACAAATAATTTGCATAAAAAAGGAGTTCAAAAAAATCTCATTTAATTTAATTTAAGTCTTATTTTTAAACCCAGTTTACGATAGCCTTGTTATCTGTAGTAACAAAAAAACTATTGAATAAATGCATAGAATTTTGCAGACTATTAGCAGTTAAGACATTTGAACGCAGATATGGTTTGCCCACAAAATCACAATCTATTATAAAATATGGTTTAATTGATTGCTGAAATTCACGGCTAATTTAAGGATTGAATATCCAGAACAAAATTCCTGTTTTGAAGTTTATGTGAATCAATCAAATTGTTGATCGAGTTCTTCATATCTCTATGAGATATCACATAACGATTGCAAAAAATTGCCGAAAATAAGTCATAAATTGATTTCAATTTCAAGAACTTTTAATAAAAAATTTCAGTTTTATGTAATTTTTTTGATATTTTTATTATATAATTTTCACATTTTATTAACTCTTTCTATAAATTATAACATTTTTTTTGTGCCATATTATTGAAGGCAATGAAAAAGGTGTATAACTTTGAATGTTATGAAAGGGGTTTAAACGTTAATCCAAATATTCAATAAATCTTTGTTTTTGTTTTGTTTTAAATTAACTGAATTTTCACTTAAAAATTGAGTTTATGTTTAGAAGAGAAATATTAATAAAACTTTCAATTGTATGTTAATTGAAAACATTTGTTATAAATATTGACATTTAATGCTCTAATTTAATTGAGATTAAAACCCACTATTTTATAGCCCCTGATTATATAGAGGGTCAGAATTATAGTAATGTATTCTTAATAAGTTATAAAAATAGCAAACGATATAACAGTGAATTTCATCGCAAGAAATGACTGTTTGTTTATCTTAAATAAGAATAAAACATTAAATCCAATCAATTTATGTTATGATAAGTTTTGGATAGTTTTGACATTTTTTAGATAAAAATGTTTAAAAATCACATTTAATGCATAACAAATTAAGTCAACACTCCATAGCTAAGGGGTATTTGCAAAATGAAACAGAATTCGTAGGATTAATAAATTGTTTGGTTTTTAAACTATATTAAAATATAATATAAAATATTATATAATATATTAAAAATTACTATATTTTGCGAAATATATAACTATTACTGAGTTATTACTGCAGAAAATCATTTGAATATTTCTTATGAAATATTTTAATTAAACGAAATTTAATGTAATATTTTTTAAAATATAAAGCGTTTGAATTGAATTAAATAAAAATATTTCATTGCTTTTTAGAGTGAATTGAAATGACAAAAAGTTATGGCATTTATTGTAATTTGTATAACAATTTTCTCGTCAAATATTCTATGAAAACGCTATGAAAGCGAAACAAAAATTGTTTTTTAATATCATTTTTTCTGCACTTTAGACAATAAAAAGCATTATTGAAGAATATTATAACAATTATTTATTTCACACCAAATATTTCAAGGATGTAAATGAATACAAAAGTGAACAAATTTTTGCCTTTTTTCAAAAGAAATAATTTTTACAAAAGTATTTAATGAAATAATTATAACATAATATAAGTTGTAATGTATTCATCAAATGCTGTTTCGACAGACAAAACAAAAATATAGTTCAAGAATATAATAGTTTTTTTTTGTGTGTTTCGTATGTAATATGAATGAGAGACAAGTTTTTTGTTTATTCGCTTCATTGTATTAAATGGTATTCACTGTAAGAAATGACCCCTCCTTTCACTCCCTTACCTTCATTTCCTCTTTTTCATACACCTGTGTATTATTTAAGTTTTCATAAGATTTTTTAAATGTTATAATAATATAATAACGAAGTTATAATTATATCAATCATTGCTTTATTATATATTTGTTTTTATTCTAATGCATATTAAAGGCATTTATTATTTTAGTTAAAATATAACCCTTTTATACATTAATCATATTTTTTTTGTTCAAAATATTATAATTAATGAATAGAAAAAATTTCCATTCAATAATCAATTGATTTTTCCGTAAATTTCACTGAAATTCGTTTCATTTAAAACTTTTCCGCTGATTATATCCAGTGAGGAATTGATGTCAAAGCACTGGTATGTCTGCCTCAGAGAGATTTGATGTTTTTTTTATCAGTATTTTGTAATATAATGTGACAGATGTGTAACTTATGAATTGATGTCTTTCCCCATATATAACATTCATTTGAGTCCGTTATAATGAAGTTCATTAATACTATGTCTCGACTCACAATTGGGTGAAGAACTACTCGTCTCTTAATTTATATTTATATACATGAGATTGGATTAGATTTTTAGTATATTTTTTCTATAAATACATACTTTTTATACATGAGATCTAAAAGAGTTATCCAAATATTATCACAAATACTGTAATATCTTTTGAACTGAAAAAGTGTAGAAAAAAAATTTGAAGGAATTTGAGCTCAAATTCAAAGGCGTTTTGCGATTGCCTTCCGATTATTATGTGATTTATTTACAACGGATTTAGTGATAGATTTAAAAGGATTTTTGTTTTAAATTTTATTAAAATAATTTCGTTTGTTATTATAAAAGCAATAAAAATTAGCTGAATATAAGTCTCATAATTAAATACAATGTTTTTCAAATATCATTAATATTTTTGCTTTTATTTTGCTTTCATTGCATTTATTTCATTAATAAAAATTAATTCAATAAAATAATTGACAAATAGTTTTACTTATTTTCAAATTTGCTTAACTTTTACTGATATTGAAATCTTATTTTTTTTGTATAATCCAAAAAATTGTATTAAAAATTATAATTGAAATGAAAAAATTCATTAACTTTTCTGTGATTTATATTATTATTATATGAAATTCAAAATAATTTAATCGATTATTAAATGAGAAAAACATTTGAAAATTATTACAACAAATCTTTTTCTCTTTTTCGTCAACAATTTTATTCACACAAATGTTGTGCAAATTTGTTCCCAAATAATGATTGATATTAATTATCACAGATTAGTAGAAAAAAAATTATTTTTCATATAAGTAATGAACAAAAAAATGTATTTAAAAATATCTAAACTATTTATCAATGGTTTCCATAACCAAAAGGCAATTATTGTGTGTTTTTTGAATGTATTTTTAATTAATTGAATGACGGAATGGTTTTTGCATTCATTTAATTTAAACCTATGTTTGCATAAAAATATAGATTAGAGAAAAAAATATATTAAATCAAATTTAATGAAAAAAAACTTTTTAAAAAATTAAATAAATTGATTCTGATTATTATCAATAATTTTTCCAAAGTGAAAAAAAGGTATTTAAACGAAAAGTTCAATAAAACTATAATACGTTATATAAGAGCATAACGTTATAAGAGTTGGGTTTGAACTACATTTCACCCTATTTTTAATTACACCGAAAGGAAACACAAGCAATGGTTTGGTAAAACTCATGCTTTTTATGTATTTTCGTTCCTCCCCTTACTGTAGAAGTTGCAAATGATTACTGATTTACTGGACTTTTTGTTTGTTTGTTTGACTTTACTTTCAAATAATTAATCAAATCTTTAAAGCATTGATAAAAGGATCAAATATTTTATGGCATTTTTTTTTTGTTATAATCACTACAAGAAAGTCATTGATAGGAATTGATAAGAACTGACTGTTTTTACTCGAAATCAACACTTTTTAGATATCTTAATATTTGTATTATATTTAAAGTATAATAATTTTAATTAAAATCTGATTTAAAATTAGTTAAAATATTTTCCGAAATATTGTCAACAATTAAACTCAAATACAGTATTAAATATCAAATAAGTTTTAACTTATATTTTATTCGAGATATGATTCAAAAGTATAGATTTTAATACAAAAATGTAATAAATTTGAGCTCATATTCAATGATAACTTATTTTGTGAGCCTTTAATGAAGTGTTGAATGCAATGCATTTGATGTTAACTTTGATATTTTTTTAAAGATTTCGTGAGTTATTTGAAAATATAAATAATTTTTTTGTGAAATCAGAACTTATATAATATTTCACATTTAGCCTAATTAGAGGGAAAGGTATGACTGCTTGTGAGAGAACTGTAGATCCCGTGCAACCATAGCGTAGGTGTTGTTGCGATGTATTCATACTTTTTAGCAAATAATTTGAATGCTTTAATAGATTTAATGCTCTGTTTGTCATCATTTAAAACACTATTTTTCACTTGAATTTTTTCGCGATAAATATCTAATATGTTCTGAAACATTCTTTCGCTCTTATATTGTCATTGAAATGATTGTTATTTGCATTAATATATTATACAATACATTATAATCACAACTAATTGTGAAATAAGTTTCGAAGAAATGAAGTCTCGTTTAATTCAGTCGTTAATATCTCTTCAAAGTTTCATTTATTTTGCATTTTGTTTCAATTTATGCAAATATTTGGTTTAATTTTCATTATATTTTGGGAAAATTGTTTTTTTTTGTCATAAAAGTCACTTAAACTGTAATTTTGTTCAATCAATGAGACTATAAGTGAAAACTCAATCTTCAAAAAATAGATTCACTAAAAATCAATCAAAAGTAATGACAAAATGATATTATTTTCTAATTTTAAATAACAAATAAAATGCAAAATTCATTCCTTGTTAATGGTTTTCATTGTATATAATTTGATGATTGGATTCATATAATGAAAAATCAGTAATTGTTGTGAATATTTCACACGAATGAAAGCATTTTGAGTCAATTCAATACAAATTGCATACTAATTATAGAGCATATTATTATTATATACTGTCTCCCAAATGCCCCTTAAAAATGCCAATAAAAAAGACTTCTGTTTTCTCTCAATTAAACATTGTTTGTTTGGATCCAATTTTAAAGTCTTATTTTAATTCTTTATAACCCCTAAGGGAGGGGTAAATGAATAAGTTGGTCACATATTATAATATGAAATTGTTTTAAACAAATTTTTATTCAATAATTCAAATCAAAATAAAAACTCTTTACAAACATATCTTTAAATAACTTTTCAGATAATAGTTGAAAATATAATAGTTTTTCAAACAATAGATAAAACAATTAAATTAAATAAAAAACATATCTATAAATATCAGTAAAATAATCGCACGTCTGACCACCTGTGCCCACCTTTCCCTCTTGTAACTCGAGTGCCACTCATATCAAACACAATGTATTAAATATTCAAATATTTTATTTACTGTCGAGTAATTTAAGTATGAATTCATAAGACTTTTATCTAATGATTGCATATCTATTAATATTTAAATTCCTGTTTTATTTATTGATTTTTATGTTTTATTTTTAAATAACAATAAAAATGAATATAAATTTTGTTTCTTTTGCGGAAATATATTTACAAAAAGAAAGTTTCAAAATATTCAACAACAAAAAAAATGTATATAAAATGTTTGCCTTATAATAATCGAGAAAGTGTTTGAATTGCATAACAAATATGACAATCAATGGACTCTTCACTCAAATTAAAACTCTTAAAACACTATATTTTTGCCCGTATTTTATTCCTTGTGTCAAATCATAACCCAATCGATCAAATAGATTATAAAATACTTTTCCTTAAAAATTCACATTTCAAATAATTGATGAAAAACTTTCACAAAATAAAAACAAAAAACTATTTTACTATTTTGAGAAAAAGTTAATGAATTTAAAAAACAATTTATTTTGTTTTAACTTTAATTTAATTAATAAAATCGATATTTAATATATTTAAACAAAAAAATCGTTGACTTGTTTTGAATGATTGCAATTCAGAAGCAATTATTCGCTTCTCAAATGTGAAAATCGCTTTTGGTTTTCAATCAGTAATACATTAAAAGCGATTGACAGCAAAAGAAAACCATTATTGAAATGATTATTAAAAACAATATTTATTGTATTAAACTATAAAAATTCAATTTTAATGTTCAATCAATTCATTGAATGCAAAGAGAGTTTTTTCCGCACGAATTCATAGTAAATATTATAACAATTTTTTTGTAATTTACGAAAAAAACTAATATTTTTCTTAAACTAATCTCTAAATCAAAGAGAAATATCATTTAACTCAAGAAATACATCAACAATTTGACTATACATAGAGAGCACATGTACTTTAGATGTCCTCAAACTATCAATTTATTTCTGGAAAAAATATTTTCGTAATTATTATGTGATTTTTGTCCCTTTATCTGATCAGACATTTGGTTCATTCAGACCTTTTGCCAATTAATTGCAATCAAAAGTTTATAAGAAAAACATTAAAATAAAAATCTATAACTAATTCCTTATTAAATATGTAATCAAATCATTTGAAATGAATATAAATTTATTTCACATTTATTTCATAACTTTTAATATTGATTACAAAACGTAATATTTATCAAACATTTTAATATTATTTATCCTTTTGTTTTGATTGAATTAAATTCAAATTAAGTTATTTGAAAAACACAAAACCAATCGTTAACTCAACAAAAAAACTCTATGATATTTAGGCGAAAAATAATGATTGATTAAAGGGTGCGAAAAAATGTTGATTAATATTCATATCTATTTAATATAAAATATCCTTTAAGTGAAATTAAGTGAAATAATATGTGAATAAACTATTCAAACAACCGATTATCTATTGGGCACTTAAGTAGACAACCAAGGTGATGACCAGATGACCAAGATTTACATCAATGTATTATATGAATGGAATTTCCTTTTAATAACACATTGAAAGCAAATGTCATTTAATTTGCATTTGATTTATAGTTTGGGTTGAATTGAAGCCAAGGAATTAAATAAAGAAAAAACGAATTTTTTGTGAAAAAATTATTTTATTTATTATCAATTGATTGCATAATAAAAAGTGAAATGAATTTGTTTATAGAAAGGAATTTTCATTACTTTTTTGTTTTTTCAATAATTGATTTCAAACATAAAACAAAATTACATAAAAAATATAAAATTTATGAATCAATTGTTTTTACTTTTAATATATTTTTTAACAATTAATTTAAGGTTATTATAATTACAAATGAATTTCATTTATCAACAGTTTATTCATAAATATTTAGCTCTAATGTTGAAAACAAACCCAATATTGTATTTGCAAAACGAATGATACAAACAATTAATCAAAATTGATATTAAAATATATATATAAATCACAATAAAAAATATATTTATTTTTCAGTGAATATAATTTGTTTAAAAGTGTTGTGTAAATGGCATTGAAATATAACAATAAAGTGATTGCTTTTTAACATTACGTTACATACAATTCACGAATAATTTTCACTTCAAATGTAAACTAAATTACATTAAATTCGTAACATATTTTGACTGTTGTTTTGGGGATAAACACAATGGGAATTGATGTCAAACTTGTGATAATCCAATCCAACACATGATTGAAACATAGTTTTAATTATAATATAATTTAGTTTTAGATTTTTCTTTCTTTTGGTCTCTTTTAAGGCAAATATTGTGCATGTTTGAGGCGAAGGTCATTCTGGAAAGTTATGATCATTTGATTTGCAGAATAATGTCATTTAACTGTAATTATTTTTATTGATTATCAGATAAACTGTATTCCGATATTCAATCAAAGTCTGGAATCTTATGAAAAAGATTTCAATTTTAATTGATTTTAATTATCGTTTTATACATAAAATCGTTTAATAAAACTTTTTGTTTGTTTTTTGTTATGCAACCAATTTTTGAGAAAAGTAATTGAAGTTTATAATGTCCAACGAGTTTAAGGGTGTATTCCGTAAATCTGGTCATCCAATGGCTTCAGGGGTTTATTTAGCAGGTGCTAAATCACTGAACATTGCCTTACAGTTCCTTACAGTTTGTTTCATAACTTCATGCCATCTGTTATTGGATAACAAAATTATTTTATGTGTTATTCAAACAATTGAATGTCTATTCTGTTTGGCATTGATTTGATATCGCATTAAATTTGATTGAAATAACTTTAACAACAAAAACAAAGTTCAACATCAATTGTCATGTCATGGAATTCATGTCTTTTGCCTCACAAGTGAAGACAAAAGTTGTTATATTCAGACAATTAATTATTTTCGTTATCACTAGAGTTCGTTATCGTTATCGTTACCTACCTGTGCCTACGGTAGATATGACTCGGGACAGGACGGAGACATGAGTCAAATTTTAGTCTTTAATTTTCATGAATGATAATCCTATGCTTAAGACGGGAACGGGAGTATTGATACTTACTTATGCCTGTTGTGAAAACAGTATCAATCGATAGAATATGTCTTCACTAACAATAAGAATATCTTTTTTCAATAAATTATTTTCAAGAATTGATTTTGTTTTTTGTGATTTATATACCAATGAGTTATGAGTTGTTATAAGAAAGTTATTGTCATTGAATGTTCTTGATATTCATTGGTTGAAAATCAAAAAATAATTCTTTTATTGATATTAAACTTATTTTTAAAAATAAAACAAATGTCATATTCTGTACAAAATAAAGATTTTATAATTATTTTACAGCAAATAATTCAAATAATTGTGTTTTTATAAAACTTTAAAAACAAATATCAACAGAAACTTCATATTAATTAAAAACTCAATCATTTTTCACAATTAATTCATCAGATCTTCAAAACTCATTTCTGATGTTAGACTTCATTCCCATATTTTTGATACAATTCTTTAAATTTATATTAATTTTGATTTTTTGTCTATAATTTATGTTTTTAGTATTCAATCAAAATTGTTGTCGAAATCTTGAGTGAAATAAAATTTTTGGTGAATAAAGTGTTAGTAATTGAATACAAAATAAAGAAATATTAATTGAAAATAAAAAATAGAGAATAAAAAAAATTATTAGTTATTTGTGATCAAAGAAAATGTTTTTAAAGAAATTTAATGCAAAAGTTATAATAAAATTAATGAAAAGATTTCAACGAATTTGTGATTGAATACTAAAAGTGATTTGTGGAAAGGGATGTCATTTATCGGCGATGTTGTGGTGGGTCGACCGGACTGTCGTCGGCCAGTATGACAAAAGCTGGTTGTGATTGTGATTCTGCGGTTTCGCTTTGTTCTGGATTTGGTTGACTATCACTACTGTCCTGACTATCGGGTTGTGTTTGCGAGTCATCACTACTGACGGCCACCGGTATGTATCGGACACCGGGATTGGCCGCGTGTTTGGCGCCCACATATTCGCGCCATAGTTTCAATTTGGTTGGGCTCTGGATGTCCGGTAAGGGACGAGAAAAATATGGATTGCCTTTATGTGACGGTGCGATAGAATAGATGTTTTCATGACTTTCCGATGTCTGTGGTTCAAAATGGTCCGGACCCTCGATATGGTGTCCATCATTGGCCTCGGGGTCGTAGTATACAATCGCCACCTGTTCTGCGTCTGAAGCAGACGTGTCGTGATCTGAATCACTGTTTGGATGTTGGCTATGGTATGAGACGGGCACCGGCACCTGAACAGGGATTGGGATCTCTATTGGGATCTCAATGACAGGTCGTGAACCTGAAGATTGTCTTTGATAGGGAACACCCGACTGATAGGAGGGCTGATATGAGGGCTGATAAGACGACTGATAAGACGACTGATAGGGGGACTGATATACAGGTCTGTGATATGACGCCAACTGAATGGGCAAATGCATGGGCGCCGACACTTCAGACGGCATTACTTGTCGTTGCATTGAATGATAACTGCATTCAAACAATTCATTAATACTTATTCATGTAAACTACAGTTCCCTACCCGAGCGGCACAGCATAAGGCACTTGAGGGTAAATTGGCATTGAATTCGGCTGAGAACCATAGTATGGGCTGACATGAAGAGGTGAGCCATCCATACGCGACTCTGCCATTTGCATCGGCATGTGAGCCAACATGACGAGCACCGGTTGGACGGGTGGAAGTGGTCTTTGAAGTGATCTCTGTGTAATCATTGGTGAATACACTCTTTGGGGAACATTAAATGAAGCCATTCTTTGTTGGGAATGGTCTACGAATTTGATGGGCGGTCGCATCGGAGGTCTCATCATCGCGGGTCTGGGCATCGGTCGGCCATACATTTGGGTCAACGGCCGACTCGACAGACCGTTCATTGACTCTCCTCTTTCTTGATCATCTGATCTCATGGTTGCCAACAACACCGGAACCGTTTCATCCTCCGCGTCGTCGTCTTTATCCTTAGCCATAAGAGGACCTAAAGATTCCCAAAACAATAGACCTTTCAATCAATTCAAACGACTATTCCCTATATATACCATTATTGTGAGCCCGGGCGGCGGCGGCCAACAGTCTGGTCATCATAGCTGCTGCGGCCATTCTTAGCAAAGGGTTGGGCAATTCAGGGGGTTGTGGCTGTTGTTGCATAAGAGGAATGGAGAACTTTCTCATTCTTGTGGCCCATTTGGCATTCACTTTGTCGAAAGGGTTTCTAATAAAACATTTCATTGAAACCAATGTTCAAATCCATACAAATGATGGCATACCTGAACGGCACCTGTGGTTCACTATCAACAGCACTGTTCTCTTCCTTCTCATTCTCCTTCAGCTCATTGAATGGTGAGCTTAAGTGTAAACCCATTAGTCTCTCAATGAAGACAAGTCTTGGATTAGTCTTTTCCTCTCCATTCTCGCCATTCTTCTCGTCTTCGTCGTCACTGTTGGCCAAAATGAGTGTCGGATTGTCTTCTCTTTGGTTTTCGCTTTCATCCATTTTCTTGTCGTCGTCTGAGTTGATCCCACTTTCCTCAGTCGTAGGCGTCGATTGTGTGGTCACCGGAGCCTCACTGGTTGTGTCGGGTGTCGATTGAGACCCCTCTCCGGGCACTGAACCCATTATAGCCACTCGATGTTCAGAGTTTGACTCTTCCAAAGGGAAAGCCATTCCATAAGCGCTTTTCTGAACGACAAATAAAAATACAATTATTTTGAATTCAAATGTTTTTTTGTAATTAAATTCAAAAATATTTAAAAATATTTAAAAAGATTTAAAGTAAACAACAAATAATTATTCAATGAATAAGAATATAATTTCTGTGAATAGATGTGAAGTGACTATAAATCATATGATAATTACTTCCGACAATGACTTCAAAATTACTTCAAACTTATGAAAAACATTTTTATTTAATCTGTTTTTTATGCGAATAAATATTTAATAAATATTTGATTGAAACGAATAATCGATTGAATGACAAGTTTTTTATTTGATTTTATTCAAAAAACTCTTTATCTTTAGATTATAGACTAATTGATTGCAAATGAATTGAAATATTATTATATAGGAAATGATTAATTATTTTCAGTTTTGATCAAATAGTTTAGAAAAATGTAAATCGATTTGAATTATCAAATAATTCAATCAAATTTTGCATATTTTATATGTAATAAAAACCATTACATGACCTAATCGTATGAGTCTTTGCTTTTACATTTGAATCAGGATCACAGTTCATGTGTGACCAAGGTGACACAGTAATACAATAGTGAGAATGTCTAATTTATTAAAATATCACGAAATTATAGAGAAAGGCCCCTTTCGAAGGGTGGAAACAATAAATAATAATATTATTTAATATTTTATAAGAATTGCCAACATTTTCATAATTGCCTTTCATTTAAATCTTTGAATTTAAAACATTTTATTTCATAAAAACCACAAAAAGTTTCAAACGAATGGATTAATTGTTAGTTCAGTTGACATCAATTGTTGCGAATCACTTGATATTAAGTTTATCTGAATTTAGACGAAAATTCATTCAGAAGTCAAACACAACAAAATCAGTGAATAAAACGATAAATTGGGGAAAATTGTAGTAAATTATTGGGAAAAATATAATTTGTTTAACTTTTTGTGATAAGAAATGAATTTATAATTGAAAAAATAATAATAATATTTCAGATATAATAAGAGTTTATTATTATATGAAAACTAACAATAAGTACAGGTATTACCAGTAGTGTAACTAAACGGTCAGTTTTTGTTAAATATATTTATAAACTTTATTATAATTTATATATAACTCAAACAATATTCTTATCTCTTATTTAATTCATAAAAGAATTATATTTAATGACTTTTAAGCCATTACTGAATAATGATTTCTACACAAGATTTCAATACAAGGAATAATGCATTGAAAATTGAATTGTTATTTACACAGAATATAAATAGTTTTTGAATACAAAAAAAAACACTTTTTATACAAAGGGGTATTTAATAAAAATTCTATTCAGTGTTCGTTTGATATAAATGTATCAAAAAATTAGTTCCGATTTTATAAATATATAATTCTTTGAATGAATTATTCATTGAATTACTACTGATTTTAAAGTAGTTATCAGTGAATAAATAATACGAACTGAGATATAATGATATATAAAAATGTTATCATTTTATGATTGCATGACATCAAAAATTTTATAATTATTTCTTTTTGTAATCAAAATGCGATAAAATGAGTGAAAAGTTTTAAAATTAATAATAATATTATAAACGGTTTAATGAACTCTTTAAATGAATTTAGACTTTTGTATATTATATAACTTTGTGTCTAATCTGCGTTTTGTGTGACAGACAGTGGAGTTGTTTTGTGTTTCGACTCCTTTTGTTCAAATCTGGTTCTTAACCACAGAGTAAAAAGAGATAATAATTCTGTTAAACGAATGACCAAAAAACTCAACAAATCTTTAATTGTTTTGAACTATATTTCAATTGAAAAACAAATATCAAAAAATCAATTTATATGTCTATATAAAAGCTGTTGAATCATAATTAATGGAATGCCCAAGGTTGGCTATCACATTATCTATGTCAGTTGAAGAGATGATTTTATAGCATGTCTAACACACCTAGATCATTCTATCACTCCAATTCAATTTGCAATAAATCCTTCAACTAAAATAATATGTTTCTACCGTTTCTACCGTTCCTAACGTTCTCAATGAATTAAAGGGAATATTGAAATAAAATTTGAAAAAACATTTCTTAATAAATAAATTAAAAATAAAAATATATTTAAATATAAATAATATTTAAAAAATAAAACTTTCGTTTGTTTTCATAAATCCTCTATATTTTACATACTCTTAACCATCGGTTTTCTGTTCATATGATTATAAGTACAACCGAAAGACAGCTCAAGAATAAGGACAACTATTGCCCTTAATTATAAGGAAAGTTATACTCACAATAGATATGAAAAATAGCTAAACATATAAATTAATTGCAATGTATTTACCGTTTCCTCCTTATTCTGGGCCAAAGCCACCGAGAATACGGCCACTAAAGAGAAATAAATGACATTTCATTCAATTGTTTTCATTAATAGTCAATGAATTACATAAATAATAAACAATTGATTTCAATAATAACTACAAACCAATTAAGAGAATCAAAGTTAAGGCGGCGACCAATTTCATTGTCTTTGATGGAACTGATGGCAATGTCTCGTAAACCCTTCATAGGGGCAGAAAAACATAGTTATTATTGATAAGGAAATGGTGTTTCAAAGGTATTATTGAGACACTGATTGAGAAATAGTAACAAATGAATGGACAAATCAATCGATGACTAACTTATTGGCATAAATGTGGACTTTATTCACAAAATATGATTTATGACCAGATTTTTGATGAGCCGAAAGATCGCCATTAGTTTTATCAGTGTTTGATATAACGGCTAAAGACATATTACAAGCGCTTAAGAACTTAATTAACACGACTTGGCATCGAATGATAGACTCATTGTGTAAGCGATTATACCCCTGAATACAACACCTCTCGAGACCAAAACGTGGCTCAAAAGGAATTATTCGTCAGAAAAAGAGCTAATGTCTCGCTTGAGATGTCTTTGCGGTTGATAACCTACACTGACCTTGCATATAGTTGGCTCAGGTATTCAACGCCGTACCGAATATATGGGTGTTTCTCCTATACTGTCAGCTCTGATCCTATTATATATACAACTGTTATATAATTTGCTATTTTTTATAGCGAATGAGTCGAGCCGTGAGTGAAGTGACGAGAAATGGGGCGAAAAAAGCGATTGTCATTAATTTAGGCCAATGAACATAAAAGCTGATCAACGACTCCAACATACAAATGGCCCAACAGTTGCGGCACAGGTATTCTCATTCACTATAATGGTATGAATCGGATGACAAGTGAACGATGAGATCTATCAAGTGATGATTGAATGCATTTTCAATACAATTCAATGTTTTAATTAATGCCTGAAAATCGTATGACATTAAGCGCCGGTATGTCATAATGCACTGATATTGTCTGTCAAGCCTTCCATTCAAATGGCAACTATTAAGACAACGAATCGTGTAATGATATGACCAGAAAATGTATTTTTCACAGACATTACTTTCAACAAAAAAAAAACATGAAAAACGAAAAACTATTAAACCCTTGAGTTGAGAGAGAATGTCATTAAAGGAAATCATTTTTATCAAGAATTCAAAGACTTTTTCAATCAAAAGAGTTTTACTTTTTTGCGCAAACAATATATTCATTTGAATAAAATAAATGAAAAATTTCTTTAAAGTTTAAACTCATCGATAAAAAGCATTTTTTGCAATCTTTGCAAAGAATTTGTTAACAATTTTTTTCAGTAATTTTTTGCACACAAAGTATTTCTCTTTTGAAATATGTTTCAAATAAAACGATTAATAAATGCATATAAACCTAAAAATAACCAAATTTTTAATCATTAGATATTAATTATTAGGTTTTGGCAGCCATTCAGCCAAAGGTCATTCCCATTAGGCGCTAATAGTGGAGGTTATCTAACTCTAAATAAATGAATATATTTTATATGACTTACACTGAAGTGAACGCCTTTTCAATAGATTTGTTGAGTTTAAACATTTTGTCGAATATATTATTAATTAAAATTTGCAAAAAATTTGCGATTAATTTGTTTTGTGAGAAAACTTCTCGTAATTAAGGTTTCTATGATATGATTGAAAATAATAATCAAAAACTATATTTCAATTAAGAACAAGAGGTTTGACTGAGGTTTGAGTTGTTTTAATAAAGCGGAACAACATTTGATGAATAAAAAAGAGTGAAGTTTTTTATGAAAAAATTCAGAAATTATTCTCAAGTCTGTAATTATGGCATAAAAGGCAAAAGTGATGGCTATTACATGCCGTCCAAACGTAACCTCTTTTCCATACAATAATAATAATGATAATAAAGAGAGAGTTTTTATCTCAAAAAACCGGAAGAATTGATGAACTCTTTTAATTGTTGTCTTCGTTTCACTTGAATTCAACAAAATTTTTACGGCTTTTCTTAATGACAAATGTTTTTTGAGATAATAACAGATTGTTTACACAATATTTTTTTACAATCGATTGTTTGCCAGAACTGTTGGCCAGGTATGTGGTAATGGGAAGTGCGGCCACAGGAAGAAACACTGCAAAAGTTGATTCACAGCTACAATAAGCACACAATGAGTTGAAAACACAATTAAAGAGGACTTCAGCGCAGAATATAAACGAGTTGTGAAGAAATCCGACCAAAAATGGTATGAATTAGTGGTTATTATCACACAAGAAAACTGTCGATTGTTTTGAATCAAATGAATATCTGATCACAAAATCATTGGAATTTTTTTCTGAAATATTCACTTCAATAAAACTCTAAACGCTTTGCCATTATATTTAAATTACTTTAAAGGAGAACAAAATACAAAGCAATGATTGCCATAATATTCGTTATGAACTCAATTCTTGTTTTTAGTCATGAATTCTCAACTCTTTTGAGAACATTTTGTTTGTTTTGAAATTAAATGATTAAAATTTAAATGAGAATTAAATTCAATAAATCCTTGAATTCAAATACTAGTGAATCATAAAAGTTGTCGAAAAATCATTTGTAAAAACAAGAATTTTTTGCATAAATAATAAAATTTGAAAAAATAGTGAATTAATGAATTAATATAAGGGTTATGAATTTGATTGTCCAACACATACCTGACTATTCTATAGACAACAGCCTTAACGGCCCTTAGCTTTGGTTCTTCAGCTTTTTCTTTCTTTTGATCCACAATTGCAGAAGAATTGATGAATTCTTTCTTAATTGAATCAGTCTTTGAATCGATTTGTTGGTTGACTCGATTGTGACTGCAATCGCAAGTCTTTATATAGATGTTCCGGGTGTCTGAACACTGAGCACAATGAGTGTTAGCCATCATAGCATTGCTTTTTATATTAGACACTGGCTTTCCCGAGAGCACTGTTAGGCTCGCTGTCGCTGCACTTTTTGCATACCCAACCCTTAGAGTATATACAGTTAGACAACATTATAACCACTTTTACGGTGTGTTTGAGAGACGTCGAACCAGTTATGCGATTGCATCTATTGGACGGATGGTTCACTACCCCAGTTAGACACCACTGACACACATACACATACCCGTGTGCTGTGTATGTATACTACCAGTGTATACATACCAGTGCTACACAAACCTGAAGCACTTCCACTCCTATAACAAACACATCGCTCTGTCTTTTATTTTATTTTTTATTTTTAAAACTTTTTTCTCTTGACTTAAAAAAAAGTTTTTCTCTCTTTTGAAATAAGCATTTAATACTCGAATGAGAGTTCGTTCAACTGTTTGCTTAATAACGGTATTATTTACAGCCATAGATAGGCTGTGCCAATAGCACAGCCATGTAATGCCCATCCGAACATATTGTTCATTACAAACCGTTTGTCCATTAATTAACTGATCCGTTGGAACAAATAACAGTTAATCTGTTTATTTGTCCATTAAATAATCATTATTTTCTATTGTCTTTCAGTGGACTTCTTAATAGTTGTCTCAAAATTGTATAACAAAACAACTCTTTATGTAATAACAAAACTTTTGATGAATTTATTTCGTAAACATATAATAATTGTGACGAAAATTATGTCAAATTTTTTTTCTCTTCATTTGTGTTATCAAAACTCATGGCATAAATAGTTATATAAAACTATAGGTAAATAAATAAACAAAAAAAGCATCTCTTTTTGACCGAAACCTTTGTTCTTAACATTGTTTTTCTTCGGTTCCTATGATTTTGTCTTATTTTGCAAACCATTTATTTCTTCGAAATTCAATTCAATTATTAGTTATATAAAAAGCAGGTCTTCTTTGACTAATCGAAAGACACTTGAGATGAGAAGATGTGATAAGTATTTAAAAACAGCACTCAATCACTGCATTGCATTGAGAGCTGTGTTTGCATTCGTTGTATAATTCTCTGTATTATAATCAATGAGTTTTCTATTCAATGAAAAATTATTTCATAATAAGTTGTTATGAGAATAATAGACACTAAATAATGATTTTGTAAACTCTCTGTTATTGAGAGTAAAAATAAATTAATTATATTTTGAGTGTATATAAAAAGTTGTCCTCTTTTTCACATTATATTTCATTAACGATTTATGCAAATTATATAACACTTATCGACGAATACTTTTGTATAACTATTTTTATATAAATATTTTTTTATATTCAAATCAAGACTTGTATTCAAATTGAAGTTTAGTTTTGAAAAAACATATTTACTTTTTAAGAAATAAGTTCAAAAATATCACTGAATATACAAAACATTTTGAAAATAAAAATGAATTGAAATGTTGTGAAAAGTGACGAATGAATTGAATAAGTTATCATTTTTTTATCATTTTTTTGTATCTCTTTTTTTAACGAAAAACTTTCAAAATTATGTCATTCAATGAATAAATGATAAATGAATATAAGGTTATATTTATTCAGTTTTCGTTTTAAAAAAGTATATATAATTTTATTGTTTACTTTCAGATGAAAACCTTTTTTTATTTGTTATGAAATAGAAATTAAATTAAATAATAATCATTTGAAAGAATGACTGCTATTCTTGAGCTCAAAAAACAACAATAACTTATAACACAATCAAATGAAACGTAAATTATTGTCACTGTATATCGAATGGCAATTTTCACTCACTATATCTTAAGGAAGTCTAAGGAATTAACTTTTGAGACAACAATCAAAAGTCATTAAATAATTCTAATTATAAGACAATATTATATTGTTTTTCAATCGATTTATAAATAAATATAAAACGAAATCAACAGTTGTTTTAACTCATGAGAGAATAACAGATATAATAATGAACTACAAAATTATTGCCATTTTTTCACTTTATGTCAGAATATATAAAAATAAACTCTTTTTTGAAGTGAAAAATAATTTACTGTTTTTTGAGTGATTATTAAGTATTTATTTTCTGCAAAAATAGTAATGCTTTCTAATTGACTGTTGTGTTGTGAGATGATGATAGAAACAGGGACATTGCAGGGGCACAGGTGGTCGTGCAAAATGAGAAGTATTTTATATGTAAACACAAATGAATTGTTTGCATAAATATATTTTTTCTCATAAATTATTTTCGTATTTATTTTGTATGCATTGTTAGGAAAGGCTGTGATTGCCATACCATGAATGGATGTTTTGAATAGAGCCGAGCACTGGACGGCTCCTAAATATAGACGGCAAACAAGTGTATATATGGGTCGCCCGATCGCTGGCGTACGTCATCATCACTTGTTTTAGATTTTGTCCTCAATTTTGTCTTCAATTATATGAATCACTCGAAAACAAATCCATTTTCATGTCTTTTTTGCGCTCAGAAAATGTTTTACAAAATATTACTATCAATGCATTCACACAAAAACACTTTGACTTCAATTAGTGATACTATTCTTGAAAGAAATGCAATTAATTACCAATTAATCCGTGAAAATTGAATTAAGAAAAAAGTTTATATTTAATACTTTTTGTCATCATTTGATGAAATGTTTATAAATGAAAAATTTTCGATTTCAATGACTTCTCGAAAAATGTGTTTCAATGACTTCAATACAAATAAATATTTTCACTGAATTTCTATACAATATATATAGATATAAATCATATTTTTTGTGAATCTATTCGTATATCAAAATCTATTAACTGAATGATAGTTCAATTTTTTGATAAAAAACTTTTTAAATACTGTATTCAAAAAAATATTAACGAAAAAACTTTGTGAAAAATCTATTGAGAAGTTGAACGACCGGTGAATTTAATGCTATGAATAGACTGAATACAAAATTTCAATCATTCAATGTTTGAGTTTTATATAATTTTTTTGTGCAAAGAAACCAAAAAAATTATATACTTTTTCGATATCAAACACAATAATCGATAGCGAAGTCTTGATTATATACTGTATGTGATTGTTGTCAATAATATAAGACATAATTTTCGATAAAATCCTAATAAAATCTTAATAACAGTTTGCAAAACAATTTTATTATTTAGGTTTTGAATTCTTTGCACACATTTTCGATAACAATTGAAGAGAAGAGAAAAACATAACTTTTTGGCACCAAAGACTGCCTGACACTCACTCCAACCCATTCACTAATGTATAATAATCTACACAAAAATTAATTTATCAAAACCTACAAACCGTTCATAAAGGAGAATACGAGACATATCTTAAACTTATTTCCTGTTTTGTTTACATTATTAAAAATTATGGTTTGAATTAATTGTCAACTTATATACCGGTCTATTTTATAGGCTCTATCAAGATCTCAATGCATATTCATTTCATACTCTCTTTTCAATTGAATGAAATAATTTAAAGTTTTGAATATATTTCGATTAATAGAGTATTGAATGTAACCTCAAATGACAAAAGACTTGAATCCATTATAAGCTAATTAATGATAACAGTATTCAATAGAAACAAATCATACAAAATATGTCAACATTTTAGCATTCATTCACTTAATGAACACTTTTTTGGACATAACTAAAGTTGTGATGAGTTTCGATTGACTCCAATCACAGGAATATATCGTATATTAAACCTTATTTTCAGTATAAATGCAATAACTTTTCATTGTTTAGATATGAATACAATTTGAGAACATAATAATTGACTGATTTTTATATAACTTCTTATTATTCTTCTCTTTCGTCTCAAAATATTTGTTAGGAATAGAAAGTAATTTCAAAAATTGGCGATTGTTTTGATTTGTGCCAAATTGACTTCAGTTCTTGTGTTTGATTTCATTATCTCATTGTTTAAATAAAAAGAGTTCTTTGATTTGTTTTTGGCTCAAAGTATTGTCTAATTTAGGGATCATTTTTGATGGCTTGAGGGCTGTAGGGCTCAAACCCCAGCTGTAGATTAATTGCTATCTAAACAATAAGGACTTTCTGTATGACATCAATGCCTATAATAAGCTCTAAATTTTGTCATTTTTTTAATTTCAATTATGTATAGAAAAACACAACAGATATTATGATAGAAAAAATCACACATTCATTAACTCAATGACTATTTTTTGGGCTTTGCTTTCAAATTGTTATAATTGTAATCATATTTGTTATATAATTAATATTAAATGTATTTTTAATTGTATGTTAAATATAACAAAAAAGAAAATAATATACAGTAATACAAAATACAATTTTTAGTGTCGAACCAAAAGGACCTAAATTTACACAAACTTAAGTCAACGAAAATGTTTTAAAATATCATTTTTTATATATTTTTTTATAATATATATTGTTTTGAAATAGAAATAATAATTTTATTGTTTTATCAAAAAAATGTATATTTATCTCAAAATTGTTTGTTTCACGAAATGTGAGATTTATTAATAAATTCATTTGAAATGAGGAAACTTTTGGCTGAAAAAAATAAATTAATATAAAAATGTTATTCATTTGAATATTATTTATAAATCAAAGTGTTTTGAGGTATTGTTTGCCTCAAAGATGTGTATAATTAATATTTAATATTAATAAATGATTTGATAAAGCGATAAATTTATCAATTTTTAGCACTTTTTCATTTAATATATTTTTATATAAATTTGATATAAAATGAGAAGATGTTATCGAACGGCACTGTTAGCTAATATCCAGTGCTTTTGTTTTAATTTTCGGTTTACATATTGAGGCGAAGCAATCAATTGCATCAAAACCTAAATTTAATTTAACAATTGATGAGAAGCACAGGTATTGTTTGGGTTATTAGGGCTGTTAGGTCTGTAATTGTCTCACTTATCATTATTTGCAACCAATGCCTAAAAACTACTTCAGCTAACAGAAAAAGGAAGGGTAGGATCGGTTCGGAGCGCATACATATCCAGTACAAGAGTGTTGTATGTCTTGTGATAATTGACAATAAGTTTTCTTTTAAAATAAAGGCATTTATTTAGCTATTTATTTAATGTTTATTTCGACCCAAATTTAACATTCAATTTACTCTTTCTTTGCCTCAAATTCAACGATAATTTGCTTTTTAGACAATTATTTTTTTTCTTGCAATCATTTTCAATTGAAATCAATCCTTTGGTCTTTAGGACAGGCAGTGATTGACGAGAGCACAGGCATCCTATGATCGGAATATACAAATTCATTTCAAAAAATAATTCTAATAATTAATGAAAAATATCCTAATTTTGAGTCTTTTGAATGAAATTATTTTTTTATTATTATATAATGTTTTTGCTATTTTTGAAAAACTTATTTTCATAAAACATATACCACTTTTGTATTATAATAGCTGAGATAAGGGGCATAAATGAGAGAGGTATATAAGGGGTCACATTGTGTTTCAAATAACTTATATATAATTCGCTCGATTATTATATCCAGTAATGAGTTCTGAAATGATTGCGAGAATTGTCTTCATTTGAATTTAGATTCAATTTAACGATATTTTTGTGCAATTGTTAACAAAAGATAAAATAATGAGTTGTTTCATAAAAAACTTATTCATTCATTTGGTTCATATTCTTGTGTTTTGTTTGTTTTCTGTTGAAAAAGACATATATTTCATAGCAATTCGTGAAAACGTGATTTCAATTACATTTCAATTGTCTTCACATATTTTATAGTAAATGTTTTCCATTGCAAGCGATGTATAAAAATGTTGATAACATTTGGTTTATTTTTTACAATAAAAAATGCCAACAATTTCTTCAACACTTTATAGACCAAGACTTTAAATGAAGTTTTTATAGCTTTTTTCATAACTTTTTTTTCTCTGTTGTTTGTGTTCAATAAGCGGTCAAATAATTTAGTTTTTTTATTTGTTTTCATTTATTGTTGTCATTATAATAGACCCAAATCTCAATCTAATCATCAAATATGGTTTAATTCTTGTTTTCATCGGAAGAAAAAGAAAGTCAAACACAATCTAAATGTCTATAAATATTATCACACATTTCAATCATTTCATGATTTCACTAATGGTTTGAAAAATATGATTATGTATTGAATTTCCTGTAAATGAATCAAACTCTCATCTGATCTAAAATTCAAATGAATTTTATTATTTTTTGTGAATATATTTATATTTTTTTATACTAAACGCATGAATTGGTTCCAAAAATGAGTTAATAAAGCATTTGTTTCAGTGTTTTTAATGTTTTAAAATGCATTTAAATGTTTAAAAACAATTTTGAAATCACTTTCACAGTCGAAACAAATGAAAAATTGAATATTTATTGAATTTTAATGAATGAAATGAAGATATTTTTGACATTTTATTTAATTCATTGCATTCATCGCACACTTGAATAATGTTTAGCTTAACATACATTCACTCTATTGTTAAACAGCTCTCGAATTCACTTTAATATGTCTTACGTTTTTATATAATAAATTATGTGTGAAAAACACAAATATTTATATTTTATTCATTTATATCTTATATGTTTTCAATGATTTATTGCTTCAAAACAATAATATAATAAAATAATTAAATAAACATATTTTAATCAAATTTTATTCAAATATCAGGGGCTCTACTTATCAGGGGCTCTATATTTGATATGATATAGAAAATCATAAATTAGTTTATAATTCAATCATTCATTTCCGGATCTTTTATTGATTATAAGTTATTATTTAAAATTAATTCAAATTTAATTCAAAAAAAACTTTACAATTTTGTTATAATTTTTTCAATGAATATTTTTATTGAAATTATTTTGATTTAATTTTTTGTAATCACATTTTATTGTATTTTTAATCAATCGATTTATTCGACGATTTCCTAGCAATTGATCAAATAATTGACACAAAAATACCCCTTAAGATATCCCCGATATTGTGTAACGTCATTACATTTGGCAAATAATAGCACTTATGATAAAAATCTTATTAATTAAACTTTTTATAATAGGATTTTGTTTATAATAATACAAAAAGTTTAATTAAAAACACAATTAATCAAAATTAGACAACAATTAGTCTCTAATCATGTGATCTGCAAAATAGACTAAAAGGGGCATAAAATAGGAATTTCTTAGGAATTAAGGTTGGAATTAGTGTTGCAATTATGCAATAAAAGCATTGATTAAATGGAGAGCAAATGAAAAATAATATCAAAATGAATGCAAAAAATTAATCTAAATTAAGAATAAGTGAATGAAAAAAAAAAGACAATTTGAAAGAAAATTTTGAGATTTCATGATTTGTATTTTGAGGTGAAAATCAAAAAATAATAATAATTGTATTAAATATAAGTATAATATAAGTGCCAAGAGTTCAGACAATTTATAAGACGTCAAAATAAGCACTTATTTTATATATCATTAGTAATGATGTTATTATTTGTTGGCAAATATTTTTCTTCGATTTTTTACATCAAATTATTTTATTTTCATTTATACAAACATTAGAAACAAATTTTCTTTTGATGAGACTTTCAAAGAGATAA
>JAQIXR010000379.1:0-30035 GCA_034700825.1 Quadroppia sp. Gr-Ori-00064 | reverse complement strand
GCGATACACTGTTCACAGACGACGAGTTTGGTATCACAAAAGTCTGTGGTTGTGGTGATTGTGACGGCGTTTGCTTTTGTCGGTGCCGTCAATGCACTTAAAAGTGGATTATTCTGTTCCGTCGCCGACATAACCACAGGTCAGGTGCCATACCGTTACTCATGGCCACAACCGGCGAACTGTGCGATTGAGGCCTGGAGTGTCAACTGAACAGAATTCGGAACATTCCCTATATTTCACTGAATTAGGAACGGTTGCGAACCGGGAATCACGTGCTTAAAAAGCACTGTTCCCTGCGGTCCTGGATGTTGACCTCCCGCTCCTATTAGTGTTTGTTGAGTGGGTGTACCGGTGCCAGAGGTTGGTATAGTTGTCGAAGTGAACGGCGAAGTATTTGTCGGCAAACTATTGATGACTTTCAAAGTGTTTGTTTGAGTCAACCGTTTGTTACCACTATTAGTCGTCACGGAATTATTGGCTGCAACTGTAGCACCGGGAGGTTTGGGTAGTATTTGCTTATTAGGTCGTGGAGAACTAGTTGTTGATGAAGACTTTGTTGTAGTACAGGTGCTCGCAATTGACTGCACGGTTGCCGTGGGATTAGTCGGCTGTGGGATTAGTCGGATCAGAGGACCAGAAGGCGTCTGAATGATCTGAAACAACTGTCCGGGTTGTAAACCTTGTTGGCGGTGCCGTACTCCTTGACGAGGAGCTGTGAGCACCAGTTGTTGAATACCCCCTGGCGTTGCCATTTGCATAGCACCTGTCGGTACTATGAGTTGTTGTGGCAATTGAGCCGTTAGGGCACCTCCAGTGCGAGGGCACGTAATTTTAAAAGGAGAGGGTGTCCAGGAATGGGTTGAACTTCGAACTGGAACAGTAGGTGTGATTTGGCGGACAGTTATCGTTGTGTTGGACAGTGTTGTCAGCGCCGGCTGTGAGATGGATAGGGATGTGTTTATATACAGTTTTAACCACACTATACGTCATCTCAAATCATACCATCGATTGTCTGACAATCTGTTCCTCTGTTTCCACTTTCACTGGCATCGGATGTCCATTCATATGGCTCTCCATCTGAACTGATTGTGAAAACCCTTCGGTGCCATGAATTCGTTGATGGTCTGTAAGGAACGGTAAGAATCATTTCATTGACGGAACCGATCAGTGCTTACTCTTCAGCGACGAAGAATATATGGTCTTATAATAACAGTCACTCCTTTCGCACCGGTATTCCACTAACTGTTTGGATGTATGGAAGCCCTGGACGTGTCTTCTCCGGGAGGAGCTACTAGTGAACGAGGCATCGCATCCCTCTACAGGACACGGGAATGGCAGGTGCTGTAAGGCATTCGTATGGCATTTCTTGTGCTCTTCCAGAGCTTCCGCATTCGGGAACCATTTCTCGCAGCCATCCATACGGCACCCGTACTTCCAGTGGGCGCTATGTACGTGTTGTCTCAACAATTGGTGACCTCTGAACTCGAGGCCACAGCCCGGCCAAGCGCACGTCACCCACGGCTCACCGGTATGTACCAATTGGTGCGCCTTTTTCTGTGCCATTGTCTTGAACTGTACGCCACAGTCGGGCCATTTGCACACGTATACCCGTTCCTGGTTATGGCTGGCCATGTGTTGCTTCAATTGGTAAGTGGTGGCAAACCTTCGGCCACAGGAAGGGTGTGTGCATTCAAAGCAACTCTTCTGGAGATGTCGTTTTCGGTGATCTTCAATGAAAAAAATGAATAAAAAGTTTTGATATTCAATGAAAACAATGATTTCGTTAAAGAAAATACATTTCAAAACCGATTGATATCTTGTCTTATATTTACAGTCCTTCCAATCGCAAGAGTATTCTTCGGGTTCACCACAAGGGTTCATATCAGCGGTTATCAGTTCCGGTGAACCAGTTCTTAAGTATTCTTCTTTTATTGGCGAAACAATCGTCTCTTTGTCTGAAAAACAAAAAAAAGACAATAAAAAAAATGTGATTTTAAGACAAAAATCCAATACTTTGCGTGACTTCAATGCCATGACTTTGTCTCATGTGTTGTGAGACGAGATCTATTATCGTGAAGACTTGTTTGCATTCGTAACAAATGAATGATTCCATGTCTTCATGATCTCTATTGACGTGTATTTGTAGATTCAGTGCCGAATCAAACCGTTGTTGACATCGATTGCACTCAAAGTGTTTGTCGTTTTTGTGAACTCTTTGATGTATTTTGAGACCTGTTTTCGAGGCAAACACAGCATCGCATTCACCACAAGTGATGATCGCTTCCGTGATCTTCGACAATGATTGCGATGAGTTATCACTAGTTTTGGTCTTCTTTAAGCCATTAATACCATTGTTTGCATTGCTTTCAAACACTTTTCTCTTGTCTTTAATCATAAATTTGGTTATCTTTAACGCATCCAAAGAAGTGTTGCATTCATTGAATCCCTGTCTTATGTCTTCATTTGGTTCACATTTGATGTCATTGATCAAAACAAATGAATTGTCGTTTTTGTGATCTCTTTTCACATGTATTTCGAGACCTGTTTTCGTGTCAAACACTTCTTCGCACTCATCGCAAATGTGGATCAGTTGTGGTGTGTTGACAGATGTCGAAGACGTTATACCATTGTCTTCTTCACCGACAATGATTTCAAGCCCTACTTCGAGGTCATCACAAGTAGTGATCACTTCAGAAGTAATTAAAACTTCGTCTGAATTACCAGTTTTTGAGTTATCATTAGTCGTGGTCTCATTCTTGTCATTAATCACATCCAGAGCTGAATTTCTGTCAATGTTTGCATTGCTTTCAATCGCTTCTTCTTTGACCTTATCTTTGGTTAACTTTAAGCCATCCAAAGAAGTGTTGCATTCATTGAATCTCTGTTTTATGTCTTCATTTGAATCACATTTACAGCTATTGATCAAAACTAATGAATATTTTCTGATATTTTCCAAAATCTCATTCAATTGTCTCTCAAATGACAACTCATTTGAAAGTCTTTTGTTGTCTTCTCTCAACTCATCCATAATATCGTTGACCATTATTTCCAATGGATTTGAATTCAAATTATATTTTGTAACTTAAATACAATTTAATTGAATTCAAAACTATATTCAAATCACAATTTCTGCCAAAAATCATATCTTTGTTTACAAACAAAATCACATGAAATGTATGTCCAATAATGACGTCAAAACACATAGACATTAAACACAGCATTGATTTCAATGTAAAAATCAATTCAAAAATTAATTAAAATTTTATTAATAAAAAAAACAATTGATTTTCAATACATTCATAACAAGCGATGTCTTAAGCAATGGCTTTACGATCACTGGCGCCGACGGTGTCTGTCCATCACATGCTTCTCCAGCACAGACGGCCATAGAAACCGACGGCCACAGCCAGGGTGTGGGCAGTGGTACGGTTTGTCGCCTGAATGTTGTCGTTGATGGGCTGTAATGACAGTGAAAGCAATCATTCAATGAATTCTTTGACGATTTGTATACTTCTTAAAGCCATTGGCCATTTGGTCTTAAAGTTACAGCCCTTCCAATCGCACCGGTATTCGGCCAACTCTTCTGGCCGGGAGTGGATGTATTTGACGTGATTCTCGTAAGTCCTTTTTGCGGCGAACCGGGCGTTGCAGTCCTCACTCGGGCACAGGTATGGCTTCACACCCTTATGGCTATTCATGTGTTCATTCAAGAGGTTCGACGACTTGTACCGTTTGCCGCATTCCGGCCAATGGCACACAAAGTTGCGAACCTTCCGGTGCGCGAACTTCACATGTACTTGCATTGTATGCGCGTCTTTGAACGTCTGTTCACAGCCCGGCCACACACACCCCACCGGCCTTTCGTCGCTGTGCACGATCTGGTGGACACTCCTCTGTCTGTCCGTTTTGAATCGCGACTCACAGCCCGGCCACGCGCACCGGTAGGGCCTCTCATCGGTGTGTTTACTCATATGCAATGCCAGATGTGATGGACTTATGAACGTTCTGTTGACACAGGAAGGGTGTGGACACACGATGGGCGGATCCTCCGGTTGTCTTCGGCGATACTCTGAAGGGAAAGTGATTTCAAATTTTAAGAAAATTTTTTTCATATAAAAAAATCCCAAAAAATAATTTTTTTAAAAGAATGCCTTATTTTAACTACTCATTGACATAACCGTCCTCAACACCACCTCCCCTTGTCTCTCAATGGCACCGGTACTCACTTGGTTTCCTCTGATGGACAGTTATCCTGTGTTTCTTCCAATACCATCGGCTTCCGAACGCTTCGTTACAGCCATAATAATTGCATTTCCAACTCTTCGATGATTTGGGACAATCTGTCGGTGCGATTGGTTGGACCCAAACAGGTCCTGTGGTCACTGATTGTGATACTACCGGTGCTGATGACACTTCCGGTGCTCTCATCAGACAATGAGGCTTTTGAGGCAAGACTACCGGTTTTGATGACACTACCGGTGCTCTCAGCAGACAATTGAGCTTTTGAGGCAATACTACCGGTGCCAACACTAAAAGCAGAGGTCCTGTCTCTGGACCAACTGTTCCCATCTTTGGCCCCAAAGACGTTGAAGTGTTGGGCCGGAAGATGTATGCCTTGTTCGTCGGCGCCGACACTTTGTGGACACCAGTGGTGGTCACCGATGACAGTGGTATTGTCTTCACTGTAATTGTTCTCACATTCGCTCCGCTATTATCGATGTCTTTGTTAGTAGTCTTTGGTTTTGATTGAATGGCATTATCTCTGCGTTTGTCTTCACTTGTCTTCACAACTCTTTGACTCGAATCCATGTTTTCGTTTTCACTGTTGTCTTCGGTTGTCGTCAGATCACAATCACTGATACCATCGCTTGAATCCTGGATTATGACTGACACAGGATTTGTGTCCACATTTCGCTCTTCAGTTGTCTTCAAATGTGAATCACTTTTACCATCAATTGAATTGTTGTCAATATTTTCATCAATTAATACAACATTTGTTTCATTAGTTTTCAATTGATTTTCAAAACCTTTGATCTCTTCTTCAAAGCCATTCAAATCGCTAACAATTTGTTGATTTTGTCCACAATTTTGACAATTATTTACACAAATATTCAATAAATTTCTCAAATTTTTAATCATTTTTTCAGCAAATCTTAACTCATATAAAAGTCTATTATTTTCTGTTTTCAGTTCACAAAACAAATCATTTATTTCTAATTTCATAGACTTTTCACCACTTTTTGATTGTTCACACATTTTCATTAGATGTCAAATGAGTTTACAATTGAATTAAATTTAAAAAAAACTTATTTAAAAACCAAAATTTCTGCCAAAAAAAATCAAATCTTTGTTTACAAACAAAACATTGAATTTCAAGTCATAGCCAATAATAACGTCAAAGAATGACATCAAAAACAAAACTATTGAATAAAAATCAAAAAAAAGTTTTTAAAGAAGAAAAAAATAATTGATTTTCAATACATCAATGAATACAACAATAAGTAAGACAAACATTAGATTTTGAATGGCTTTGCAAATGACAAGTCGTGTCCACACGTCGATCAATGGGCACACGATTTAAGCCCTGTCCCCTAAATGTCCCCTTAAATGATCTGTAATGAAAAAAAAGTTCAAAAATCAATTTCATTGTCGAAAACAAATCGTTATTACTATTCAATGTCGACAAACAACTCGTCTTATAGTCGCAGTCATTCCAATCGCACCGGTATTCCCGTCCCTCTAGAGGGTGGAGACGCTTGACGTGCGCCAACTGAACCGATCGAGACCTGAATCGGTCACTGCATCCATCGATGGGACAGACATAAGGCTTCAGCCCCTTATGTACATTCATGTGGTCTTTTGCTTGTATCGGTGTGGAGAAGCGTTTCCCACACCCGGGCCAATCGCACACGAGTTTTAGGGGATTCCTGTGGCATCGGTACACGTGTTGTGCCAAATGCCTACGATCTTTGAATTTTCGTCCACACCCGGGCCAAACACAGGGCACCGTTAGCTCTAAAGCAGCCGTATGTGTGATCTGGTGTTTCGTCTCAAGTGCCTTATATTTAAACCGTTCGCCACAACCGGGCCATCGGCACAGGAATGGATTCTTATCGCATGAGCTCTGATACTTCGTTTGCGATACACTCGTTGCCTTTCCATCACTGCTAGTGGACGGTTGGGTGCGTTGGGTGCGTTTTGCCGCCAAATGTCTTTTGAGATGAACTGAAGTGAAGACAAAAATTAAAATTTCAATGAATTTAATGAAAATAAAAAGAGATTTCGTTAAAGAAAAACACATTTCAGTTGTGGTTCGGAACTGGTCTTATAGTTGCAGTCCTTCCAATCGCACCGGTATTCTTGAGGCCCAACAGAATCGGTGTCCAAATTAATCACACATATATTCTGTGTATTATTCGTGGCGTTCTTTGGCTTCACTGAAGAGACAAAAACTTTTAACACTATTTATTGTCCCCAAAATTACTCAATCAATACCTGAATCGAGTTTTGGATCCACTCTTTGAAAGTAGTCTTTGATCGAAGAATCTCTTCGTTTGTCTGAAAATAGCCAATGATTTGAATCTTAAGACAAAAATAACTCATAAAACAAATACTTTGTATGACTTCTAAGCCATGACTTTGTGTCGAAACACTGGCATTGGTTTCAATCACTTCTTCATTGTCTTCTTTGAAGCCTTTGGTGATCTTCAAGACATCCAAATCACTGTTGAATTGGTTTATAATTTGCTTTAAATCCTGATTTGAATCACATTTACAGCTATTGATCAAAACTAATGAATATTTTCTGATATTTTGCAAAATTTCATTCAATTGTCTCTCAAATGACAATTCATTTGAAAGTCTTTTGATGTCTTCGTTCATCTCTTTGGACATTTCGTTGACAACTATTTCACGCGTTTTCTGTGAATTGAAAATCAATTTAATTGTGATTTAAATACAAATAAAATATTGATATGAAATGCAATGAAAAACTTCACACAAAGAAAACCATTGAATGAAATGCTTTGAGAAAAAAATACAGTTTTTAAAATTTTTTAAAAAATTTCAAATTTTTTTCATTAAAAAAAGTCTTCAATAAATAATGATTTTTTTAATCACAATTTATTTAAAGATCTTATAATTGGTTTTCAATACATTTTTTATACAAACAATACTTCAATGAATACAACCATAAGTGAGACAAACATTAGCTTTGAATTACGCGATCATTGGGCACACGATTTAAGCCCTATCCCCGAAATGTCCCCTTAAATGATCTGTAATGAAAAAAAAGTTCAAAAAAGTCAATTTCATTGACGAAAACAAATCGTTATTACTATTCAATGTCGACAAACATTTCGTCTTATATTGACAGCCATTCCAATCGCACCGGCGGTCCCGTACCTCTTGAGGGTGGTGGCGCCTAACGTGTTTCCCATGATTCGCTAGGTTGTTGAACCGGGCATCACATCCGGCGCCGGGACAAACGTATGGCTTAAGGCCTGTGTGGACATTCATGTGGTCTTTCAATACAATCGATGACGAGAAGGCTTTCCCACACGCGGGCCAATCGCACACGTGTTTACTGCCATTCCTATGCTTGCAATCCATGTGTTTTGCCATAGATGACCGTGTCTTGAATTTTCGTACACACCCGGGCCAGTCACAGGGCACTGGTAGCTGTGAGTTACGCGTATGTCGGTTCTGGTGTTTCTTCTCCTGTGACCTATATTTAAACCCTGCGCCACAACCGGGCCATCGGCACAGGTATGACTTCTTAGCTTTTGTCTTATGTTTCTTTGATTTCTTCGTTTGCGATTCACTCGCAGCCTTTCCACCACCGCTAGTGGACGGTTGGGTTCGTTGGGTGCCTTTGGCCGCTAAATGTCTTTTGAGATGAACTGAAGTGAAGACAAATATTTCAATGAAATAATGGTTTCGTTAAAGAAAATACATTTCAGTTGTGGTTCAGAACCGGTCTCATAGTTACAGTCCTTCCAATCGCACCGGTATTCTTGAGGCCCAACAGAATCGGTGTCCAAATTAATCACACATATATTCTGTGTATTATTCGTGACGTTCTTTGGCTTCACTGAAGAGACAAAAACTTTTTTTTGGAACCATTTTTGAAATACTCAATCAATACTTGAACCGAGTTTTGGATCCACTCTTTGGAAGTAATCTTTGATCGAAGAATCTCTTCCTTTGTCTGAAAATAGCCAATGATTTGATTCTTAAGACAAAAAACTCAAAAAACAAATACTTTGTATGACTTCTAAGCCATGACTTTGTGTCGAAAGACTGGCATTGCTTTCAATCACTTCTTCGTTGTCTTCTTTGATGAAGACTTTGGTGAACTTCAAGACATCCAAATCGCTGTTGAATTGCTTTATAGTTTGCCTTAAATCTGGATTTGAATCACATTTACAGCTATTAATCAAAACTAATGAATATTTTCTGATATTTTCCAAAATCTCATTCAATTGTCTCTCAAATGACAACTCATTTGAAAGTCTTTTCATGTCTTCGTTCAACACTTTGGACATATCGTTGACAACAATTTCACACTTTTTTCTGTGAATTGAATTTAATTTAATTGTGATTTAAATACAAAATAAAATATTGAAAATCAAATGCAATGAAAAACTTCACACAAAAAAAACTATTGAATGAAATGCTTTGAGAAAAATATTGCAAAAAAATACACATTTTTTTGGATAATTATTTTCATTAAAACAAGTCTTCAATAAATAATGATTTTTAACAAAAAAAGTTATTTTTGTAATAAATAAAAATTAAAAAACATTTTTTTAAATGCTTTTTATTATCATTTTTTTGTGATTGAAATGAAATGAAAAAAATCTTTTTTGACGAAAATTATTCATTAAAAATAAAATAAAGATTTTTTTTTCAAACATAAAACCATTGGAATAGCGTTCAGATAATTGGGCGCCGATATCGCCCACGATTTAAGTCCTGTCCCCTAAATGTCCCCTTAAATGATCTGTAAAGAAAAAAAAGATCAAAAATCAATTTCATTGTCGAAAACAAATCGTTATTACTATTCAATGTCGACAAACAACTCGTCTTATAGTCGCAGTCATTCCAATCGCACCGGTATTCCCGTACCTCTAGAGGGTGGAGACGCTTGACGTGCGCCAACTGAGCCGATCGAGACCTAAATCGGTCACTGCATCCATCTCTGGGACAGTCGTACGGCTTCAGCCCCTTATGTTTATTCATGTGGTCTTTCAGTCGCTGTGGAGACACGAAGACTTTCTCACACCCGGGCCAATCACACACGTGGGGATTCCTGTGGAAAGTGTACACGTGTTGTGCCAAATGGTTACGTGTTTTGAACTTTCGTCCACACCCGGGCCAAACACAGGGCACCGTTGGGTCTAAGGCAGCCATATGTGTGGTCTGGTGTCTCGTCTCCAGTGCCTTATATGTAAACCGTTCGCCACAACCGGGCCATCGGCACTGGAATGGATTCTTAGCGCTTGAGTTCTGATTCTTCGTTTGCGATCCACTCGCAGCCATTCCACTGCTAGTGGACGGTTGGGTTCGTTGGGTGCGTTTGGCCGCCAAATGTCTTTTGAGATGAACTGAAGTGAAGACAAAAAATTTCAATGAAATAATGGTTTCGTTTAAAGAAAATACATTTCAATTGTGGTTCAGAACTGGTATTATAGTTACAGTCCTTCCAATCGCATCGGTATTCTTTAGGCCCAACAGAATCGGTGTCCAAATTAATCACACATTTATTCTGTGTATTATTCGTGGCGTTCTTTGGCTTCACTGAAGAGACAAAAACTTTTACCACTTTTTATTGTTCTCGAAAATACTCAATCAATACCTGAACCGAGTTTTGGATCCACTCTTTGGAAGAAGTCTTTGATCGAAGAATCTCTTCGTTTGTCTGAAAAATAGCCAATGATTTGAATCTTAAGACAAAAACAGTAAAAACTTATACTTTGTATGACTTCTAAGCCATGACTTTGTGTCGAAACACTGGCATTGGTTTCAATCACTTCTTCGTTGTCTTCTTTGGTGAAGTCTTTGGTGATCTTCAAGACATCCAAATCGATATTGAATTGCTTTATAGTTTGCTTTAAATCTGGATTTGAATCACATTTACAGCTATTGATCAAAACTAATGAATATTTTCTGATATTTTCCAAAATCTCATTCAATTGTCTCTCAAATGACAACTCATTTGAAAGTCTTTTGTTGTCTTCTCTCAACTCATTCAACATATCGTTGACTACTTTTTCACACTTTTTTGTATTCATTTGACAATTAATTGTGATTTAAACCCAATTCAAAGACAAGTATTGAATGCAAATCTCAACACAAAAACACTTAATCCATAAACACATGCTTTCAATAAAAACCGCTTTTTTTCATAAAGTTTTCAAATAAATAATGTTTTCAAACAAACAATAAATTTATTTATTATTTACATTTATTTACATTTAATTAAAATTTATTTTTCAAATTCAAGCAAATTGTTATTCAGATTAAATTAATTATTAAATTAAAATATTATATAAATTTTGTAATAAAATCACATCAAATGTTTCGTCGAATAAAACAAAGTTTTTTCATAAAATTTTCATAAAAAACAAGTTTTTTGTGCACTTAAAGTAATAATGAATTTATTTGTTAAACGAAATCAAATGTTATGTCAATTAATGTGTAGTTCGTATGTGTTTATACATGTTTGGCTGATCCGAGAGCCGGACATCACATCCCTCGCGGGGACAGACGTACGGTTTGAGCCCCCTATGAATGTTCATGTGATCTCTCAAACGATTTGCAGTCGCGAACCGTTTGTCACATTCAGACCAATTGCAGACATAGTTTCGGACACTCTTATGGACTCTTTGGATGTGTTGTTTAACCTTTTCTCTACATTTGAATGTCTGTTCACATCCGGGCCAAACACAAGGTATATATCCTTTGGTATGAATCCATTGGTGAACATTCCTTTGGTGCTCAGTCTTCAGCCGTTTCTCACATCCGGGCCATTCGCACGGATAGGGTCTCTCATCTCTGTGGGTAATCATGTGAAACGTGAGGTCACTGCTTGTGACAAACCTTCGGCCACACGAACCATATGTGCAGACATGGGGTCTGTCCTCAGCTTTGTCTGAATGTCTTCTTCTGTGAACTAATGATTAAATGACACCAAAAGTCATTAAAAACAATAATTCAAACAATTATTTCGTTATTACTTTCAAAACTTGGTTTCATTTTTGTCTTATAATCACATCCAACGAAATCGCAAACGTATTCTTCAGCGTCGGTGTGTTTTGCCTTTATGTGTATACTTAACGATCCCTTTCTATCATAACTCTTACCACAAATACGACACTTAAATGGCTTCACATTCAAGTGATCTCTATTCATGTGATCCGTCTCTTCAATGGTTGGCTTGCATTTGATCCCCGAATAAATGTCCGCAGTCTTCGGACGGCCTCTCTTTCGCTCAATTGATTTGTTGTTTAATACATTTGACTTAGAATTGATCTCTGGATCGCTTCCAGTCTTCTTCGGACGGCCTCTCATTCGCTTTGATTGACCTAAAAATCGAATAAATAATAAAAAAAAATCTTTGAAAAACTTTTTCAATCAATACTTCGAACGGATTTCCTCTTCTTTGAGACACTTCTTTGAATCAATTGATCTGAAAAAACAATTCATGGAAAGAGTTATCACAAAAAAGTTTTCATTCAATGAATACCGGAATAAAAGACAAAATTCTCTTCAAAGACATTGTTGTCATTGATTTGAATCTCTTCTTCGGCTTTAACACAAGTGGTGTTCACTTCAGCAGTGATTAGTTCTTCGGCTGAATTATCAGCTCTTGAGTTTTCATTAGTTTTCGTCTCATTTCTGACATTAAATTCATTGAAATTCACTAAAAATTAATTTTTAAAAAACAATTAATTATTAATTGAAACCAAATTTGAGTTTCATTTCAGACCCGAATTGAAGACAATGTTTGCATTGCTTTCAACCACTTCTTCTTTGTCTTCAGTCATATCTTTCTTCAAGTTTAAGGCAACGAAAAAAGTGTTGAATTCATTGAATCTCTGTTTTATGTCTGAGTTTTGATCACATTTGCAGTCATTGATCAAAACTAATGAATATTTTCTGACATTCACTAAAATCTCATTCAATTGTCTCTCAAATGACAACTCATTTGAAAGTCTTTTGTTGTCTTCTCTCAACTCATTCAACATATCGTTTATCAATAGTTCACTCGTTTTTGAATTCATTTCAATTGTATTTTAATTTAATATAACATTAAAAACACATTAAATGTCAAACAAAACCATTCATTCAATGCATAAACAATTTAATGAAAACCGCATTTTTTCAAAAAAGTTTTCAAACAAATAATATATTTATTTATTTTTACATTTTATTTGAAGACTTTATTCATTGTTTTCATGTATTAAATGACAATGAAATCAATGATAAAAGTGTTTTGAAATCACAATTGAATTGAGTTTTAAATTGTATTCAAAACACAATTTAATGCAAAAAAATTCAAACATTTGTTTACAAACAAAAACAGATGAAAAGTCTGTCCATAAATGAAGTCAAGAAATAAGTTTAAAAAACTTTTTTGTTTCAATTGATTTAAGTAATAATGAATTTATTTGTTAAACGAAATCAAATGTTATGTCAATTAATGTGCAGTTCGGATGTGTTTATACATGTTTGGCCGATCGACGAACCGGAGATCACATCGAGGACAGGCGTGTGGTTTGAGCCCCTTATGAATGTTCATGTGATCTCTCAAACGATTTGCAGTCGCGAACCGTTTGTCACATTCAGGCCAATTGCAGACATAGTTTCGGACATTCTTATGGACTCTTTGGATGTGATGTCTAACCATTTGTGTACATCTGAACGTCTGTTCACATCCGGGCCATTCGCACGGATAGGGTCTCTCATCGCTGTGGCCAACCATATGATTAATGAGCTCTTGTTTTGTTATATACCTTCGGCCACACGAACCATAGGTGCAGACATAGGGTCTGTCCTCAGGTTTGTCTGAATGTCTTCTTCTGTGAACTAATGATTAAATGACACCAAAAGTCATTAAAAACAATATTTCAAACAATTATTTCGTAATTACTTTTAAAACTGTGTTTAAATTTTGTCTTAAAATCACATCCAATGAAATCGCAAACGTATTCTTCAGCGTCGGTGTGTTTGAACTTTATGTGTGTCTCTAACGATCCCTTTATATCATAACTCTTACCACAAATATGACACTCAAATGGTTTTACATTCAAGTGATCTCTATTCATGTGATCCGTCTCTTCAATTGTTGGCATGCATTTGATCCCCGACGTCTTCGGACGGCCTCTCATTCGCTTCGATTGACCTAAAAATCGAATAAATAAACAAAAACTTTTAAAAACTTTTCAATACTTCGAATGGATTTCCTCTTCTTTGAGACACTTCTTTGAATCAATTGATCTGAAAAAACAATTCATGGAAAGAGTTATCACAAAAAAGTTTTAATTCAATGAATACCGGAATAAAAGACAAAATTCTCTTCAAAGACATTGTTGTCATTGATTTGAATCTCTTCCTCGGGTTTAACACAAGTGGTGTTCACTTCAGCAGTGATTAGTTCTTCGGCTGAATTATCAGCTCTTGAGTTGTCATTAGTTGTCGTCTCATTTCTGACATTAAATTCATTGAAATTCACTAAAAAATTAATTTTAAAAAACAATTAATTATTAATTGAAAACAAATTTGATTTTCATTTCAGACCCGAATTGAAGACAATGTTTGCATTGCTTTCAACCACTTCTTCCTTGTCTTCAGTCATGTCTTTCTTCAAGTTTAAGGCATCTAAAGAAGTGTTGAATTCATGTAATCTCTGTTTTATGTCTAAGTTTTGATCACATTTGCAGTCATTCATCAAAACTAATGAATATTTTCTGATATTTTCCAAAATCTCATTCAATTGTCTCTCAAATGACAACTCATTTGAAAGTCTTTTGTTGTCTTCTCTCAACTCATCCAATATATCGTTTATCAATAGTTCACTCGTTTTTGAATTCATTTTCAATTATATTTTAATTCAAAATAACATTAAAAACACATTAAATGTCAAACAAAAACATTCATTCAATTCATAAACAATTTAATAAAAACCGCATTTTTTCAAAAAAGTTTTCAAACAAATAATAAATTTATTTATTTTTACATTTATTTGAAGATTTTATTCATTGTTTTCATGTATTAAATGACAATGAAATCAATGTGTGTTTTGAAATCACAAATGAATTAAGTTTTAAATTGTATTCAAAACACAATTTAATGCAAAAAAAAAATTCAAACATTTGTTTACAAACAAAAACAGATGAAAAGTCTGTCCATAAATGAAGTCAAGGAATAAGTTTAAAAAACTTTTTTGTTTCAATTGATTTAAAATTAAATGTAATTATAATTAAAATTCGTTTTTCAAAACGATTTTGATATTCAAACCTCGGATAAAGTGTTAAACAAATCGTTTTAAACGATTGTATTAAAAAATTGAATAAAATTTCGACAAAAATATTATTTTTAATTTTTTTTTGATGATTTGTGTCAAAGAGTTTCAAAATTATCTTAAATTCAAATAATTTTGAAAAAAACTTATTTTTATTGATTCATAAAAAATACAAAATATTAATCAAAATAATAATTGAGTGAAAAAAGTGATATTAATTACAAATGATTTCCAAAAAGATTAACAAAATTATAAGACATTAGAAAATGTTTTTGCAATTGAAATATTATTTTCATCAAAAAATCTAATCATCTCTTCTTTCGTCATAATATATGACAGGTATAGGAATGAACGCAAACATTGTATAGCAATTGAAACAATTATTTCATTGTCATTTGTATTCATTTTAAGGGGTAATTGTTTTTCATGAATAGCTTTTATTTGAAGAATTCTTTGCCGTTTGATGTCTTTTGGCTATATGTGACTCAAATCCTTTGCCACTTTCACCCCTTACCACAAACACACCGCAGGAACTGCACCATTGGTAGCGCCTTGAACTGGAACCCGGAACTGGAGTTCCATTACTTCTGAAAACACTCCAAAACGTCTCAAAAGGATCACTGGGATCGACCTCTCCATCCAAGTCGACGCCACTGTCATAACGAGACCTCATCTTAGGGTCTGTGAGGACAGCATATGCCTCACCAACTGATCCAAACACAAGGGGTTAGTCATTACAACGGAAGGCACAGTTAGAATCAGTCATACCTTTTTTGAACTTCTTCTCCTGTTCTCTTTGTTCCGTCTCTGAGGCGGTCGTATGTCTGTCCGGATGGTGAATGAGAGCCCTCTTCTTGTATGCCTTCTTGATCTCGTCTTCGGAGGCAGTCTTCGAGACGTCCAGAAGTTTGTAATAATCTTTTCGTTTAGACTTTTTGAGCTCTGTTTTTGCCTTTTGTTCTCTCGTCTCGTCTTTCTTGAGGACAGTCTCATAGTAGGCATTGATGTAACTGTCGTCCAGTTTGATCCAGTGAACACCCGAAGAGTTTGACATCTGATGCACGTCTTCGATGTCGTCAATGAAGTCATCATTGAGTTCTTCAGTGATTATACCTTTCGTTGAGGTATTAGTTCTTAAGGTATCACTAATTTTGGACTTCTTATTGGCATTACTTTCGGTGAAATTCACTAAAAATTAATTTTTAAAAAACAATTAATATATTAATTGAAACCAAATTTGAGTTTCATTTCAGACCCGAATTGAAAACAATGTTTGCATTGATATCAAACACTTCTTCCTTGTCTTCAGTCATGTCTTTATTCAACTTCAAGCCATCGAAAGAAGTGTTGAATTCATTGAATCTCTGTTTTATGTCTGAGTTTTGATCACATTTGCAGTCATTGAACAAAACTAATGAATATTTTCTGACATTCACTAAAATCTCATTCAATTGTCTCTCAAATGACAACTCATTTGAAAGTCTTTTGTTGTCTTCTCTCAACTCATCCATAATATCGTTGACTACTATTTCACACGTTTTTGTAGTTTTGGTCTCATTTCTGACATTAAATTCATTGAAATTCACTAAACATTTGAAAAAAAACAATTAATTATTAATTGAAACTAAATTTGAGTTTCATTTCAGACCTGAATTGAAGACAATGTTTGCATTGCTTTCAAACACTTCTTCCATGTCTTCAGTCATGTCTTTCTTCGTCTTCAAGGCATCGAAACAAGTGTTGTATTCACTGAATCTCTGTCTTATGTCTGCCTTTTGATCACATTTGCAGTCATTGAACAAAACTAATGAATATTTTCTGACATTCACTAAAATCTCATTCAATTGTCTTTCAAATGACAACTCATTTGAAAGTCTTTTGTTGTCTTCACTCAACTCATCCATAATATCGTTGACCACTATTTCACACATTTTTGTATTCATTTTACAATTATTTGTGATTTAAAACTCAATTCAAAGACTAGTATTGAATGCAAATCTCAACACAAAAGCACTTAATCCAAAAACACGTGCTTTCAATAAAAGCCACTTTTTTTGCATAAAGTTTTCAAAAAAAATTATGTTTTCTAACAATAAATTTATTAATTTTTTAAACATTTAATTAAAATAATTATTTTCTGTTTAATTAAAAATCATTTAATTATTATTTATTACATTTAATTATGGCATGAAATGAATGGACAATTGTTTGCAAATTTTATGATTAAATTTTGTAATCAATTTGTGAATAAAAATAAATAAATATTTTTTTATATCATTTTTAATGACTGAATAAAAACAATTTTTTTTTCTCTTAAACTTTATATGCATTTGTAATGAGAATTAATTTTTTGAAGTTTTTATAAATAAAAAAAAACATTTAATTAAAAAAATGATAAAAATTTTAACAAAAAAAATACTGATTGAATGAAAGCCTTATATTCTCTAACCTTCCCTTCAATGACACCTATGCCTCAAACGGGTGTCAAAGTTCAATGTCTCTAAACATTTACCCCGCACTCTATATGACACTACCGTTCCTCATATGGACAGTCCGTTTGTGTTTGTTCATGAAATAATAGCTGCGAAACATTTCGTTACAGTTATTATAAACGCATTTAATTTTTTTCGGTTTATTTCGACTGTATTTCTGTTCGTTTGCTCTGACATAGACTTCGACACCACCGGCCTGTAGAGCACCGACTGTCCAGAGGCGGTGCCAAAAGTATTCAACTGAAGCGCCAATACGGGCAGTGTTGGTGTCGGACCCTTCGGTGCAATGAGTCGACTGTTTTGAGCACCTCTTTTAGGTGACCAAAAACAGCCGGAAGTATTCAAATGGATTCAATGGCGCAAAAGGAATACCTCTCAGAGGACAGGCATTCAGCCGAGGATTATTCGTATGATTAAGTGATATACTTATTATTAATTATTACTAACCTTTTCAGCCCCTGAATCCATGCGAAGCACAAACAAATGATTTAATTATTTTTTTTTCTTGAATTCAGAAATTTTTTATTTTCTTATTTTTCAAACAATTTTTTTCTTAAAAAAAACCCCTGTTTTCAAAGTTTTTGATTGAGTTCATAATTTTTGTATACATTTTACTAAAAGGTATTTCTTTAAAATACTCTTTCAGCCCCTTATCGAAAGGGGTTGTAGTTATGAATATAATTATATAATTTTGTAATAAAATCACATCAAATAAAACAAAGTTTTTGACAAAGATTTTGTCAAACATAAAAAACAAGTTTTTTTTCGCACTTAAAGTAATAATGAATTTATTTGTTAAACGAAATCAAATGTTATGTCAATTAATGTGCAGTTCGGATGTGTTTATACATGTTTGGCTGATCCGAGAGCCGGACACCACATCCCTCGCGGGGACAGACGTACGGTTTGAGCCCCTTATGAATGTTCATGTGATTTCTCAAACGATTTGCATTCGCGAACCGTTTGTCACATTCAGACCAATTGCAGACATAGTTTCGGACATTCTTATGGACTCTTTGGATGTGTTGATTCATATGTCTCTTCAGTCTGAACGACTGCTCACATCCGGGCCAAACACAGGGTATATATCCTTCGCTGTGAATCATTTGGTGAACTTTCCTTAGGTTCGAAGTCTTCAGCCGTTTCTCACATCCGGGCCAATCGCACCGATAGGGTCTATCATCGCTGTGGCTAATCATGTGTTTGTTGAGTTCTTGTTTACTTATAAACCTTCGGCCACAGGAGTCATGTGTGCAGACATGGGGTCTGTCCTCAGGTTTGTTTGAATGTCTTTTTCTGTGAACTAAAGATTAAATGACACCAAAAGTCATTAAAAACAATATTTCAAACAATTATTTCGTAATTACTTTCAAAATTTTGACGATATTTTGTCTTATAATCACATCCAACGAAATCGCAAACGTATTCTTCAGCGTCGGTGTGTTTGGTCTTTATGTGTATATTTAACGTTCCTTTTATATCATAACTCTTACCACAAATATGACACTCAAATGGCTTTGCATTCAAGTGATGTCTATTCATGTGATCCGTCTCTTCAATGGTTGGCTTGCATTTGATCCCCGACTCAATGTCCGCAGTCTTCGGACGACCTCTCTTTCGATCAATTGATTTGTTGTTTAATACTTTTGACTTAGATTTGATCTCTGGATCACTTCCAGTCTTCTTCGGTCGGCCTCTCATTCGCTTCGATTGACCTAAAAATCGAATAAATAATAAACAAAAAAAAAGTTTTAAAAACTTTTTCAATCAATACTTTCAATGGATTTCCTCTTCTTTGAGACACTTCTTGGAATCAATTGATCTGAAAAAAAAACAATTCATGGAAAGAGTTATCACAAAAAAAGAGTTCATTCAATGAATACCCGAATCGTTTGAAATCTGATCCAAGTCTTCGAAGTCGTCAATGAAGTCATCATTGAGTTCTTCAGTGATTATACCTTTCGATGAGGTATTAGTTCTTGAGTTATCACTAGTTTTGGACTTCTTATTGACATTACTTTCGGTGAAATTCACTAAACATTTAAAAAACAATTAAAAGTGATTTTAAGACAAAAATCCAATACTTTGTATGTCTTCGCGATTATCCAATGACACAAAAATCCAATGTCTTTGTGTCACGTGTTGTGAGAACATATCTATCGATGTGAAGACTTGTTTGCATTCGTGACAAACCAATGAATCCATGTCTTCGTGATCTCTATTGACATGTATTTTGAGATCCAGTTCCAAATCAAACCGTTGTTGACATCGATTGCACTCAAAGTGTTTGTCGTTTTTGTGAACTCTTTTCACATGTATTTCGAGACCTGTTTTCGTGTCAAACACTTCTTCGCATTCATCACAAGCGATGATCACTTCCGTGGTCTTCAACAATAAGTTGTCATTAGTTTTAGTCATTAGTATTGAATGAAATCTCACAAAAATCACACAAAAAACACTTAATCCATAAACACATGCTTTCAATAAAAACCGCTTTTTTTATAAAGTTTTCAAATAAATAATGTTTTTAAACAAATAATAAAATATTATTTTTAAACATTTAATTAAATAATTATTTTCTGTTTTAATTAAAAATCATTTAATTATTTTTTATTACATTTAATTATGGCATGAAATGAATGGACAATTGTTTGCAAATTTTATGATTAAATTTTGTAATCAATTTGTGAATAAAAATAAATAAATATTTTTTTTATATCATTTTTAATGACTGAATAAAAACTATTCTTTAGCTTAAACTTTATATGCATTTGTAATAAGAGTTAATTTTTTGGGTTTTTGTGAAAAAAAACATTTAATTAAAAAAAATGATAAAAATTTTAACAAAAAAAATACTGATTTAATGAAAGCCTTATATTCTCTAACCTTCCATTCAATGACACCTATACCCGAAACGGGTGTTTAAGTTCAATGTCTCTAAACATTTACCCCGCACTCTATATGACACTACCGTTCCTCATATGGACAGTCCGTTTGTGTTTGTTCATGAAATAATAGCTGCGAAACATTTCGTTACAGTTATTATAAACGCATTTAATTTTTTTCGGTTTATTTCGACTGTATTTCTGTTCGTTTGCTCTGACATAGGTTTGAACGGACTTCGACACCACCGGCCTGTAGAGCACCGGCTGTCCAGAGGCGGTGCTAACAGTATTCAACTGAAGCGCCAATACGGGCAGTGCTGGTGTCGGAGCCTTTGGTGCAATGAGTCGACTGGTTTGAGCACCTCTTATGGACGCAGACGATTGAGATGGCTGTCCGCTGTCGGCACCGGTATCTCTGGCCTGTGTGCCGGTGACACACGTGGCCAACACTTGCTGTGGACTTACATTCTTCAACAGTTGTTGCAATTGTGTTATTGTTCTCACATTTCGCTCATTATAATCGCAAATATTAATGCTGTCATTGATGTCAGTCATCGGGAGGTCAATGATATTAGTCTTCGGTCTGTCATTGATATTACTCTTCGGTTTATCTTTGAAATAAGTCTTCGGTTTGTCTTTGATATTACTTTTCGGTCTATCTTTGAAATAAGTCTTCGGTCTGTCATTGATATTAGTCTTCGGTCTGTCATTGATATTAGTCTTCGGTCTGTCTTTGATATTAGTCTTCGGTCTGTCTTTGATATTAGTCTTCGGTCTGTCATTGATATTACTCTTCGATCTGTCTTTGATATAAGTCTTCGGCTTGTCTTTGATAATACTCTTCGGTCTGTCTTTGATATAAGCCTTTGGTCTGTCATTAATATCACTCTTCGGACTGACATTGATATGAGTCTTCGGTTCAATACATTTGATTTCAATGATTTCGGACTCGTTTTCTTCGCTATACAAACGTCTGTCGAAAATCATTTTATTAGTAATTTGTGGTATTTTTGTTGATTTGACTGTAATTTAAAAACACATTTTTTTCGAGTGAAAAATCAAAAATTTTGTCTTCATTTTCATAAATACCAGAATTCAAGACAAATGTGTTTTCGTTACGAAAGCTCTGATCCGACAAGTGATAGACTGACGACTCTTCCATCGTTTGGCCATCATTTGAGACAATGATATCGATGTTGTCATCGCTTTCATCACATGTCATGTCGATGACATCGACGCCAGCTTTGGATCTATTAACTGATACACAGAAACAATACCATAAATGAGAAAAAAAATACTTTTATTTCATTGATAATAATCACCAGAATTTGAAACAATTGTTTCACTAGTTTTGGGTCTGTTTTTGGCATCACTTTTGCATATGTTTTCATTGATGGCATGTTTTGCATGTTTTAGACGTCCAAAATCGCTGTTAAATCGCTGATAGTCTTCATAAATACCCGGATTATTTGCATAACATTTGCACGTATTCAACAAAACCATTGATTTGTTTCTAATGTTTTCCAAAACTTTATTCAATTGTCTTTCAAAAGACAATTCATCCAAAAGTTTATGGTTTTCTTCTCTCAACTCATCCAATATGTCGTTGACTACTATTTCACACGGATTTGAATTCATCATAAAATCTATAAATCATTTAAATTTAGTCTTAAATTCATTTAAAATGATAATTAAAATCAGATTTTAATCATAACTTAAAACACATTTTATATCACAAAAAAGTGTAAACAAAAACAAAACTTTTGTTTCCATAGAAACCAATTGACATAACGTTAAAGCGATTCATAAATAATGTGTTTTTTTTAAATGTTAACTTAAATTAAAATCAATTGAATCAAAGTTTTTATGAAAAATTTATTGAAAAAAATACATTCAAATCAAACGTTATGTCAATGAATGGGCAGTTCGGATGTGTTTATACATATTGGGTTTGGAGGAGAATCGGACATTACATCCCTCTCGGGGACAGACGTACGGTTTGAGCCCCTTATGAATGTTCATGTGATCTCTCAAACGACTTGAGTCGCGGAACCCTTTCCCACATTCAGGCCAATTGCAGACATATTTTCGGACATTCTTATGGACAGCACTTATGTGTTGATTCATATGAACCATGAGATTAAAGGTCTGATCACATCCGGGCCAAACACAGTGAAATGCCGGCGCCGAACCATATGTGTGTGTCCTTTGATGTTGTCTTCTTCGGGAAGCCGTCTTCCACCGGGTGTCACATCCGGGCCATTCGCACGGATAGGGTCTCTCATCGCTGTGGCAAAGCATATGACTCGTGAGGTCGGCTTTTGTCACATATCTTCGACCACAGGAAGAATATGTGCAGACATAGGGTTTGTCCTCAGGTTTGTCTGAATGTCTTCTTCTGTGATCTAATGATTAAATGAGAAAAAAGTCGTTTAAAACAAATTCAAACAATTATTTCGTAATTACTTTCAAAGCTTTGAACAGTTTTTGTCTTAAAATCACATCCAATGAAATCGCAAACATATTCTTCAGCGTCTGTATGTGCTATCTGTATGTGTCGATCCAATGATGGCTTCTTATGGTAACTTTGACCACAAATTTCACACTCAAATGGCTTTACATTCAAATGCTTTGCATTCATGTGATCTATGACTGCATTCGCGTTTGCATTACTATAGTCACAGAAATCACATTTTCGTAACTCTTTTTCGTAATAAACATAACATTTCTTAACTATTGACCACTTTTTGCGATAATATTTTCGGTTGTCTTTTGTAATCATTTTTTCATCAAAATATTTTACTTTTGATTTCTTATGAATATTTTGTTTTTTACTCTTGTCTTCAGTTTCTTCTAAATCTGAATCACTTTTACTATCATCTGATTTGATGTCAATATTTTCATCAATTAATACAATATTTCTTTCATTTTCAAAACCTTTGATCTCTTCTTCAAAGCCATTCAAATCGCTAACAATTCGTTGATTTTGTCCACAATTTTGACAATTATTTACACAAATATTCAATAAATTTCTCAAATTTTTAATCATTTTTTCAGCAAATCTTAACTCATATAAAAGTCTATTATTTTCTGTTTTCAGTTCACAAAACAAATCATTTATTTCTAATTTCATAGACTTTTCACCACTTTTTGACCCCTCTTTCAATACATCCACAGTTTGTCGACCTTTCAGTGAATCTCTCAAAGCTCTTGAGATTGTACTCAAACTAATTGATCCGATTTGTGGCCACTTTTTCATACATTTTCGCTGCAAATCCTTAACAGTTAGACCACAAGAGCTGTCAAACCATTCATAGATCACTCGCTTTTGAACTTCGCTTAGCATTGGAATCGAGTGTCCTTTGGGCTGAAGTGTCTTCACTCCAGTCTTCATATATCGTCTGTATATACCTCTAACAGTGTTGGAGTTGAGGCCATACCTATTGGCCACTTCCGAACCACAGGCGCCGGCATTCATGTCATTGACGATTATGTCTCGCATTTCATTGTTTACGACAACTCGCTTTTGGTCTTCGGTTAGCTTTGGATTCGGACGTCCTTTGGGCTGAAGTGTCTTCACTCCAGTCTTCATATATCGTCTGAATATAGCTCTGACGGTATGTTGTTTGAGGCCATACCTATTGGCCACTTCCCAACCACGGGCGCCGGCAGTCATCTCTTTGATGATTATGTCTCGCATTTCATTACTTATATTACAAACTCTCTTCTCATTGAAGACTTTGTCCATTGTTTTCACGGATTAAATGACAATGAAATCAATGATAAAAGTCTTTTGAAATCACAATTGAATTGAGTTTTAAATTGTATTTAAAACACAATTTTTGACACAAAAATCAAACGTTTGTTTACAAACAAAAACATATGAATAGTTTGTTCATAAATGACGTCAAGAAATAAGTTTTAAAAACTTTTTTTGTTTGAATTGAATTTAAAATTAAATGTAATTATAATTAAAATTCGTTTTTCAAAACGATTTTAATATTCAAACCACAGATGAAATCATTTGTTGACATTTGAATGTCTATTCATATCTGGGCTAAACTCAGGATATATCAGGGGCTGAATCGTTGGTATGAAACCTTCGGTGAACTTTCCTTTGGAACGGAGTCTTCAGCCGTTTCTCACATCCGGGCCATTCGCACGGATAGGGTCTTTCATCGCTGTGGCTAATCATGTGATACTTGAGGTCGGCTTTTGTCACAAACCTTCGGCCACACGAACCATATGTGCAGACATGGGGTCTGTCCTCAGGTTTGTCTGAATGTCTTCTTCTGTGAACTAATGGTTAAATGACAACAAAAGTCATTAAAAACTATAATTCAAACAATTATTTCGTAATTACTTTCAAAATTTTGAACAATTTTTGACTTAAAATCACATCCAATGAAAGCGCAAACGTATTCTTCGGTGTCTGAATGTGTTGTCTTTATGTGTCGTTCCAATGATGGCTTCTTTAGGTAACTTTGACCACAAATATGACACTCAAATGGCTTTACATTCAAGTGCTTTGCATTCATGTGATCCATAACTGCCTTCACATTTGCGTGACTATAGTCACAGAAATCACATTTTCGTTACTCTTTTTCGTAATAAACATAACATTTCTTAACTATTGACCACTTTTTGCGATAATATTTTCGGTTGTCTTTTGTAATCATTTTTTCGTCAAAATATTTTACTTTATTTTTAATAACTTTTGATTTCTTATAAATATTTTTTCTTTTACTCTTGTCTTCAGTCTCTTCAAAATGTGAATCACTTTTACTATCCATTGATTTGTTGTCAATATTTTCATCAATTAATACAACATTTGTCTCAACATTATTAACAAAATCTTTTACCTCTTCTTCAAAGTCATTGAATTGATTGACAATTTGTTGATTTTGTCCACAATTTTGACAATTATTTAAACAAATTCTCAATAAATTCCTATAATTTTCGATCATTTTATCAGCAAATCTTAACTCATATAAAAGTCTATTATTTTCTGTTTTCAGTTCACAAAACAAATCATTTATTTCTAATTTCATAGACTTTTCGCCACTTTTTGACCCCTCTTTCAGCACATCCACTCGTTGTCGACCTTTCGTCAAACTGTGAAACTGTGTCAAAACTCTTGAGATTGTACTCAAACTAATTGATCCGATTTGTGGCCACTTTTTCACACACTTTCGCTGCAAATCCTTAACAGTTAGACCACAAGAGCTGTCAAACCATTCATAGATCACTCGCTTCTGGCTTTCGGTGAGCTTTGACTTTGGCTGTCCTTTGGGCTGAAGTGTCTTCACTCCAGTCTTCACATACCTCCTGTATATACCGTTGACGGTGTGGCAGTTGAGGCCATACCTATTCGCCACTTCCAAACCACTTGCGCCGGCATTCTTGTCTTTGATGATTTTGTCTCTCATTTCATTGCTTACGATATTATAAACTTTTCTCTCATTGAAAACTCTATACATTATTACAAATCAATGATAAATAAAAACTTTTCATAAGTATTGAAATCACAATTGAATTGAGTTTTAATTTGTATTCAAAACACAATTTATATCAAAAAAAAATCAAAGGTTTGTTTACAAACAAAAACACATGAATAGTTTGTTCATAAATGACGTCAAGAAATAAGTTTAAAACATTTAATTTGAATAAAAAATATTAAAATTAAATATAATTATAATTAAAAATTCATTTTTCAATACGAATTTGATATTCAAACAACAGATGAAATAATTTGTCTAAAAATTGATTTAAATTTATAGAAAAAATCACATCAAATGTTACGTAAAATAAAAGTTTTTGACAAAGATTTTTAAAACATTAAAAACACATTTTTTTCGCAATTAAAGTAATAATGAATTTATTTGTTAAACGAAATCAAATGTTATGTCAATTAATGTGCAGTTCGGATGTGTTTATACATGTTTGGCCGATCGCAGAACCGGATATCACATCCCTCTCGGGGACAGACGTATGGTTTGAGCCCCTCATGAATGTTCATGTGATCTCTCAAACGGGTTGAGTCGCGGAACTCTTTCCCACATTGAGGCCAATTGCAGAAATAGTTTCGGACTCTCTTATGGACACGATTTATGTGTTGTCGAACGTGTTGTCGACATTTGAATGTCAGTTCACATCCGGGCCAAAGACAGGGTATAACCGAAGCCGAATCGTATGTATGTATCCTTTGGTGAACTTTCCTTTGGCTCGGAGTCTTCAGCCGTTTCTCACATCCGGGCCATTCACACGGATAGGGTCTCTCATTGCTGTGGGTAATCATGTGATACTTGAGGTCACCGTTTGTGACAAACCTTCGGCCACAGGAGTCATGTGTGCAGACATAGGGTTTGTCCTCAGGTTTGTCTGAATGTCTTTTTCTGTGATCTAATGATTAAATGAGAAAAAAGTCATTAAAAAACAAATTCAAACAATTATTTCGTAATTACTTTCAAGAGTTTTACAATTTTTTGTCTTAAAATCACATCCAATGAAATCGCAAACATATTCTTCAGCGTCTGTATGTGTTATCTGAAAGTGTCGTTCCAATGATGGCTTCTTTAGGTAACTTTGACCACAAATATGACACTCAAATGGCTTTACATTCAAGTGCTTAGCATTCATGTGATCCATAACTATATTCGGTTTTGCATTACTATAGTCACAGAAATCACATTTTCGTAACTGTTTTTCGTAATAAACATAACATTTCTTAATTATTGACCACTTTTTGCGATAATATCTTCTGTTTTCATCTGTTATCATATTTTCCTCAAAATATTTAACATTGTTTTTGAACATATTTGACATATACTCAAACTTTTTCGTAACGTTTCGTTTATTACTCTTATCTTCGGTTGTCTTCAAATGTGAATCACTTTTACTATCCATTGATTTGTTGTCAATATTTTCATCAATTCTTTCATTAGTTTTCAATTGATTTTCAAAACCTTTTATCTCTTCTTCAAAGCCATTCAAATCGCTAACAATTCGTTGATTTTGTCCACAATTTTGACAATTATTTACACAAATATTCAATAAATTTCTCAAATTTTTAATCATTTTTTCAGCAAATCTTAACTCATATAAAAGTCTATTATTTTCTGTTTTCAGTTCACAAAACAAATCATTTATTTCTAATTTCATAGACTTTTCGCCACTTTTTGACCTCTCTTTCAGTACATCCACTCGTTGTCGACCTTTCATTGAATTGTGAAACTGTGTCAAAGCTCTTGAGATTGTGCTCAAACTAATTGATCCGATTTGTGGCCACTTTTTCACACATTTTCGCTGCAAATCCTTAATAGTTAGACCACAAGAGCTGTCAAACCATTCATAGATCACTCGCTTTTGCTCTTCGGTTAGCATTGGATTCTTATGGCCTTTGGGCTGAAGTGTCTTCACTCCAGTCTTCACATACCGTTTGTATATACCACTGATAGTGTTGACGTTCAGGCCATACCTTTTGGCCACTTCCCCACCACTGGCGCCGGCAGTCATCTCTCTGATGATTATGTCTCGCATTTCGTTGCTTAAGATATTATAAACTTTTTTCTCACTGAAAACTCTATCCATTATTTCCATGGATTAAATAACAATGAATTCAATGAAAAAAGTGTTTTGAAATCACAATTGAATTGAGTTTTAATTTGTATTTAAAACACAATTTTTGACAAAAATAAATCAAATGTTTGTTTACAAACAAAACACAAGTTTGTTCATAAATGACGTCAAGAAATAAGTTTAAAAACTTTTATTGAATTGATTTTAAAATTAAATGTAATTATAATTTAAATTCTTTTTTCAATTGGATTTTGATATTCAAACAACAGATGAAATCATTTTTTAAAAAATTAATTAATTTTCTAATAAAATCACATCAAATGTTACGTCGAATTAAAGTTTTTTTACTAAAATTTTTCAAATATAAAAAAACACATTTTTTTCGCACTTAAAGTAATAATGAATTTATTTGTTAAACGAAATCAAATGTTATGTCAATTAATGTGCAGTTCGGATGTGTTTATACATGTTTGACTTATCCGAGAGCCGGACATTACATCCCTCTCGGGGACAGACGTACGGTTTGAGCCCCTTATGAATGTTCATGTGATCACTCAGTTTCGTGGGTCCGTAGAACCCTTTCCCACATTGAGGCCAAGTGCAGACATAGTTCCGGACTCTCTTATGGACACGATTTACGTGTTGTCTGACGTGTTGTTGACATTTGAATGTCTGTTCACATCCGGGCCAAACACAGGGTATATCCGGCGCCAAATCGTAGGTATGTATCCTTTGGTGAACTTTCCTTTCGTGGTCAGTCTTCAGCCGTTTCTCACATCCGGGCCATTCACACGGATAGGGTCTCTCATCGCTGTGGGTAATCATGTGAGACCTGAGGTCACCGTTTGTCACAAACCTTCGGCCACAGGAGTCATGTGTGCAGACATAGGGTTTGTCCTCAGGTTTGTCTGAATGTCTTTTTTTGTGATCTAATGATTAAATGAGAAAAAAGTCATTAAAAAACAAATTCAAACAATTATTTCGTAATTACTTTCAAAGCTTTGAACAGTTTTTGTCTTAAAATCACATCCAATGAAATCGCAAACGTATTCTTCAGCGTCTGAATGTGTGGTCTTTATGTGTCGATACAATGATGGCTTCTTATGGAAACTTTGATCACAAAATTCACACTCAAATGGCTTTACATTCAAATGCTTTGCATTCATGTGATCTATGACTGCATTCAGACTTGCATTACTATAGTCACAGAAATCACATTTTCGTAACTCTTTTTCGTAATAAACATAACATTTCTTAAATATTGACCACTTTTTGCGATAATATTTTCTGTTTTCTTCTGTTATCATATTTTCTTCAATATATTTGACATTACTGTTGATATCGTCAGTAATGTTTCGTTCATTACAATTGTCTTCAGTTGTCTTCAAATGTGAATCATTTTTTAATACAATATTTCTTTCATTTGTTTTTCGCTTATTTTTTGCATTAGTTTTCAATTGATTTTCAAAACCTTTGATCTCTTCTTCAAAGCCATTCAATTCGCTAACAATTTGTTGATTTTGTCCACAATTTTGACAATTATTTACACAAATATTCAATAAATTTCTCAAATTTTTAATCATTTTTTCAGCAAATCTTAACTCATATAAAAGTCTATTATTTTCTGTTTTCAGTTCACAAAACAAATCATTTATTTCTAATTTCAGAGACTTTTCGCCACTTTTTGACCTCTCTTTCAGTACATCCACTCTTTGTCGACCTTTCAATGAATTTTGATGTTTAGTCAAAGCTAATGAAATTGTGGTCAAACTAATTGTCTTAAAGTGTGGCCACTTTTCAAGACATTTATGTCGCAAATCATTGAGAGAAAGACCACAATCGCTGTCAAGCCATTCATATATCACTCGCATCTGATCTTCGGTTAGCTTTGGATTCGGACGTCCTTTGGGCTGAAGTGTCTTCACTCCAGTCTTCATATATCGTCTGTATATGGCTCTAACTGTAGGTTGTTTGAGGCCATACCTATTGGCCACTTCCCAACCACGGGCGCCGGCAGTCATCTCTTTGATGATTATGTCTCGCATTTCATCACTTATTTTACAAACTTTCCTCTCATTGAAGACTTTATTCATTGTTTTCATGGATTAAATGACAATGAAATCAATGATAAAGTGTTTTGAAATCACAATTGAATTGAGTTTTAAATTGTATTCAAAACACAATTTTTGATCAAAAAAAAATCAAACGTTTGTTTACAAACAACACATATGAAAAGTTTGTCCATAAATGACGTCAAGAAATTAGTTCAAAATCTTTTTGTTTGAATTGATTTAAATGTAAAATTAAATGTAATTATAATTAAAATTTGTTTTTCAATACGATTTTGATATTAAAACAACAAATTAAATCATTTGTTAAAAAATTTTTTTAATTGATATTAAAAATCACATCAAATATTACATTAAATAAAAGTTTTTGACAAAGATTTGTGAGACAAAAAAAAGCGCTTTTTTTCGCACTTAGAAAAGTGTCAGTCCGTTCCTGGTAGATCTGAATCTACAAGTCTCTGTGTTTAGCACTTTTTTATATAAC